>AWYD02000591.1:0-25190 GCA_000504365.2 Pseudocercospora pini-densiflorae CBS 125139
GTACTAATTAGAACGCGCGCTCGACGATTAAGCCTTCTATATAGCTATTTCCTTCGATAAAACTTGATAAAATAATAAAGAAGACGATTATCTTTGTCTATACGAAGTTATATATCGCTAGCTAAGATATTCGTTACGCTTTAGTAGAGGCGTTCTCGCCTTAGACCTCCGGGCGTAATCTTTAGTCTCTAAGGCTTTAAAGATTATAACGACCTATTTAAAGATTAACGAATAGCTACGATATATAGTTAAAATATGTATCTTTCGAATCCGTAGGTCCTAGCGAGTATTTGTATCTATATTTAATAGATAAAGAGACGATACGTAGGCAGCTATTCGAGGTTGCGCTACGCCGAAGAAAAGAGGGCGAAAGTCCTCGTTCGCCGCACCACATAGTAAACTCAATTCCGGAGCTTGAAAACGCGGGCGACGCGAACCCTGGTCAGGAACAACAATGGATTCGAAATGCTCCGCGGTGAGCGGACCTTTTCCTTTCCACAACACTTCACAATTCCCTCGAACAAAATAGGTCTTGAAAGCAGCACGCTTGCTGTATCACATTGTCAACACGTCAGCATGTTTCTGAAGTTGCCAGAGGAACTCAATGAGCTGATTGTATCTTTCCTGGACGTGGACGACCGAAGCACACTTGCAGCAGTATGTTGGACGAACAGGCTCGGCAGAAGACTCGCAACACCATTACTGTACCGGCATGTCGGCGTCACCAAACCTGGAAAGAGCTATAGCATAGTGCTTTTATGTCGAACTCTCCTGGAACATCATCAGCTCCGTCAATATGTGGAAAAGATCAGCCTCTGCGTGGACTACTCAGACTGGGGACCATCAGACACGTCTCTAAATTCCGACATGAGCAACCTAATAATTGATCTCTCCACAAAATCACGCTTGCCGGCTCACAGAAGATTATCTGAGCTGCTGTCCGGAGGCTTCGATATGAAGGTCTATGCTGTGATTCTCATAAGTTTGTGCTACAATTCGCAGATGGTACACGTCCGTGGGAACCAGTACTTCCTTACGTGGGAGAAGCTGCTTGATGGTATTATTAAGGAAGCGGTCAAGCCAGGGAAGGAAGGCGTGACGCAGCCCAGCTTCAAAGGTAGGTGCATATGGCGAGGCTGGAAAATTTGGTACTCAAAGCTTCTGTCTTGAGGCCTTGCTGATTTCCATCTGTTACAGGCTTCACGAAAATCCACACGGTCAAGCTCAGTGATCATGGTGCGCAGCGGCCCGATGTGAGAGATTTGTGCGTCTTGCTTGCCTTGCCTGCTTTACAAAATTTGGAGACCGAATCGCTTGCCGCATCGCCAGACATGCATTTGGGCATGGAAAGTCGCGGCCCTAGCACAGTGCAGAGCCTCGTGATCCGAGACTGTCGTGCCAAAGCAGATGTTATGACAGGTCTATTCCGCCTGACACCAGATCTGAGACGATTGAGCATTCGATGGTCATCGCGCCACGACAATTACTGGAGGACTGATTGGAGACGAATTGGTCGTGCCTTGACCACGCTTACTCCAGCGTTGGAACATCTCGAATTCACGCATCCCATTGACGAGGACTTTGGCGTTGATCAGCGGGAATCGGTATGTTTCGGCGGCGTCACCTTCGGTAGTGTGCAGCATAAATCTCACAACTGACTTCTTCAAGCAAGGACTAGCCTCTCATGATGACCTCGAAGCAACTCTTGCACCGCTGGGCTGCCTAAAACTGTTGAAGTCTTTGCAAACGCTGACCTTGTCCACGATTGCGATGTTCGGCCAACATCAGACTCAAGATTGGCCAGAGCTGGACACACTATTGCCTGGGTCGGTCGAAAAGCTCGAACGTAAGCTGTAACCATTGTTGTTGAGGTATCTCCTGCTAACCAGAAAAAGTGCTTGCCAAAGACATCTATCTCGTGGGAAATGATCGACTGATTGCGACAGATCCCTACATCTCAAGGCTTCAGGAGTTCGTGATCTACAATTGTCAGAAAGACCGCTGGATTTCGAAAGACGGCGAGGGTGCTCTGCCTCCGAAGCCGCCCAGGAAGATACGGAACGCGGTGCGCTTCGATGAAGCGATGCTGAGGCAGGTGCTTACGCTTCCAGCGGAACAGCGTGAGATGGCGATTGAGCAGTTACTGCAGACGACTAGCCACCACCACGGTCCTCAAGTAGCGGCACAGCTTGCCCAGGTACTGAACAACATGATGGCCGAATGATGGCTTTCGGATATTCTTGATCAGCTTCTTGGGTCCTGCATGCCTTTTCAAACAGATGACACTTAGCCTGGAGACTCCATACACAAGACCGCTCGGAAACCGAAGGGTTCATCGGGCGAAAAGTCGGACTTGGTCTTGCGAGTATGCGATTTTGGCGAGGTGTTTTTGCAATCGTGCGGTTCTCAATCTCCTGTCGGGGCTCTCGTGATTACGCTCTTCGATGTTCGGCTTTTTCAATATCGCGACATGAAGTCTGATCGCGTCCATTCATACAAATTGTGCAGTGCATCTGTATAATGCAATCAAACATCCATGCATGAGACCACAAGAAGAGGAGAATGCTTCGGTTCGGAAGGCCTGAAATACATCGGACTTCGGATCGGCAAGTCCGCGGATCATACTGGGATGTGATCACACTAACAAACACTTAGGTTGATGCCGCCCCCATGACGAAACCTTGAGAACTTCGGGCAACTGGTCTTCAAAGGCCAACGAGTGAGGAGATCTGAGATAGTAATAATTTCCATTTCTCGTCCAAGCATCTTGAAGCCGAGACGCAAAGATCTCGTTGATCATCTATAGATCGAAGACACTCATACATATCTCTGCCACATCTACGCTCGATCGAAGAAATACGACCTTGATCTGTTGCTGGGTGGCGGCCAACAGTCCTTATCATGACACGAACAAGCAACAAGAATTTCGAAGTTGCGATCATTGGAGGCGGTAAGTTTGCGAAAACAGCATGGCTACTGATAGCCATATCAAGCAAGTCAAAGGAAAGAAGCTCCCTCAGCAAGCCGCCACTCCCTGATTTTGGCAATTGCTGTTTCACAGCTTCCACAAATCATACACACATGCATACAAATAAGCTTACGTGATCAACCCACAGGCATTTCTGGCCTGACTTTAGGCATAGCCCTCCATCACCGCGGCATACCCACCAGCATCTACGAACAAGCCGCCGAATTCGCAGAAATCGGAGCCGGAGTCTCGTTTCGCGAAAATGCAATCCAGGCCATGAAACATTGCCACCAGGGCGTCTACGAAGCATTCGAGAAAGTCCGAGTCGGGAATCTTTGGCCCAACAAACAGGATGTCTGGTTCGATTACCATGATGGATACCACGATAAACCTTCCGAAGAGACTTTGGCTTTCACGATTCGTACGCAGTTGGGTCAGGCTGGTGTTCATCGTGCTCATTATTTGAACGAATTGGTGAATCTCTTTCCCAGTGAGAGGAGTCATTTCGGGAAGAGGCTAGAGGGTCTTGAGAAGGATGGAGATGGGAGATGGAGGATGAGGTTTGTGGATGGGTCGAGTGCGGTCGCTGATGCTGTAATCGGATGCGATGGTATTAAGTCGAAAGTGAGGTCTCTGATGTTTGGTGAAGATCATCCCTGTGCTCGACCGACTTATACGCATAAGTATGCGTATCGTGGATTGACGAACATGGAGGATGCCGTGAAAGCTGTTGGGGAGGAGAAGGCCAAGACTGCTTGTATGCATGTAAGTCGGAAACACACCCCTTCGAACAGAGACAACCGCTAACATGAGACTTTTCAGATGGGACCAGGAGGCCACCTTCTCACCTTCCCAGTCAATGCAGGCAAAACCCTCAACATCGTAGCATTTAAAACGAACACCGAAGACTGGCCCGACTACGAACGGCTAACGCGTCCTGGAAAGCGTGACGATGCACTCCGCGACTTCGAAGGCTATGGTCACGACGTGATCAGCCTACTCAACCTCTGCAAACCCGATCTCGATGTCTGGGCCATCTTCCACCTCGCAGACCACCCGGTCCCAAGTTTCGCCAAAGGAACTATCTGCCTCGTCGGCGACGCAGCACACGCTACCTCACCTCACCATGGTGCCGGAGCAGGTTTCTGTATCGAGGACGCGGCCATCCTCGCAGACTTACTCGCTGATAAACGAGTCAAGACGCGAGAGCATGTCGAAGCGGTATTTGCCACTTTTGATGATGTGAGAAGGGAACGAGGACAATGGTTACCTCCATCATCGCAACATATTGGAAACTGTTATGAATGGATTGCTGAAGGGGTTGGAGAAGATTTCGAGAAGATTGAAAGTGAGATCAATTTGAGGAATAGTATCATTGCGGATGTTGATGTCCCTGGGATGTGTAGGGATGCGAAGGAACATTTGACGGGGAGGTTGCAGGTAAATGGGAGGTTGTAGATGTTCATAGCAGGAGAAGAGGTGTTTGTTAAGTCGGAAATTGAGTCCCGTCATCGTACGAAAGCAATGCCCGGTTCTGGTGATGGTCTAAATGCCAAGGACTCATGAGCCCTAAGAATTCACTTTATCACCCGAGGAATCGAGGATCGTGTGATGCTTACTTTCCTCTGTGGAAACAATTCAGGCAAAGTAACCCACAAGCTTTGTCATGCGGGTCCCGTCTCGTGGAGACACTGGAGAAAGTTGCATGGCAAGCAGGGATATCGGCTCGGAACAGTCCTCGCCAGGTTCACTACCCGAATGCTATCCACTGCCGGAATGTTTGAGACAACGGCATTGGCAGTAGGCAGGCGAACAAAGTGTCGATGCCTGTCATAAACACGACTTACCGCAACCTTGGAAACGAACAGCGGTTCGGACGAACAAAGCCTCAACCCTGGCGGCCGCATTCTCAACTTCGAAGCTTTTCGCATTCCGCATATTCGTATAACATAAGCATATAAGTCCTTCTTCTCTCTGGTCAGAATCAACAAACAGACTCCCAAGTTCACACATACATCTCTTACATTGCCGCCAAGTCTCTACCTCTTCATCATGGCAACGACCCTCAACACCAACGGCACCCACACCAACACCGCCACCTCCGGCGGTAAAGTCCAATTCGACCCCAACTTCACAGCAAATGTCGTAAAAGCCATGGGTCCCAAAACTTCTCCACGAATGCGAGAGGTCATGAGCAAACTGATCCCTCACCTTCACGACTTCGCTCGAGAAGTCGAGTTGACTGTGGATGAATGGATGGAAGGGGTAATGTTAATGGCTTGGGCGGGACAAATGACGAATGATAGGAGGAATGAGGTGCAGTTGGTTTGTGATGTGGTCGGACTCGAGTCGTAAGCGAGAATCCCCAAAGCCCCTTGTATTTTCGCTAATGCTGTGAGTTTAGGTTGGTTGATGAGATTACCTATAAGAAGGCAGCAGAAGCTGAAGGCGCTGCTACTGAGAGTGCGATTTTAGGACCTTTTTTCAGACATGATCGACCAACACGGAAGAATGGGGAGAGTATTCATATTACGAAGGGTGAAGGTGCTGTCGACGTTTATATGTATGGGAGAGTGGTGGATAATAGGACTGGGTTGCCGCTTGTGGGAGCTAGTGTGGATCTTTGGCAGGCTTCGACGAATGGTAAGACTTCATCCACCAGATAGAGGAAGACTGATTTTGGCTGATCTGATTCTTCCAGGAATGTATGAGCAACAAGATTCTGCCCAAGTCGAGCACAACCTTCGTGGCAAATTTGTTACGGACGAGAATGGCGAGTATGCTTGCTACTTGATCAAGCCGACGCCGTATCCGGTGCCTTTCGATGGACCTGCTGGCAAGCTTTTGCAATTGATGGACCGCCATCCTTATCGACCGGCACATATCCATATAATCGCCCAGAAGGAAGGATACGAGCCACTTACGACCCAGATCTATGATTCTGAGAGCGACTATCTCGACAACGATTCGGTGTTTGCTGTAAAGGTAGGCATACTCTTCCTTCTTTCTTCGCTGTCGAATACTGATGCTGACATTACACAGGACTCCCTCGTCGTCAAGTTTGACCCACGACCAAATGATCCACAAGCCAGTTGGGAGCTTCATTATGATGTTCGTTTGGCACCCTCGGACCCAGCGAAGTCGCGCCTTTGAAGTCGTCAGAGAAGAGGCTGGTACTCTCATTAGTCGAGTTAACAACTAGCATTATGCCTTATGTCACCCGTACAGATTCGGTATTTCAAGCCAATCCAAGTTCACCAGTTGCTGTCCATACCATGCTTCTGCAATGTTGTCTGTGCTGAAAAGCTCTGGATCGTCGAGTGATAGCTGAGGGTACATCTCAGCTGTTGGAATGCCGGCGTTGACCTCAGCAGGTAATCTCATGTTCGACTCCATCTTTTGCTGTTCACTGGACGCTTGCATTGCTGGCATTGGTCAGTACTAGCCCATAGACACTGTTTAGTATCACTTACCATTCGCTCGCGAGACGTTCCAAATCTGAGCTTTGATCGTCTTGAGAATCCTGACAGCGTGGTCTGCCGAGTGAATTTGGTCGACATAGTGGTCCAGGATCGCTAGGCAGCGCACCCAAGAGGTTTCTCGCTCGTCCATCTCAGGGCCAGGAGTATGATCGTCATCGCTCTGCCAAGATGCCAGTAAGACCATGGCCGACGAGAAAGTAAAGTACACGGAGTGCCATCCTGAGGCCCGATACAGTGTGCCGATGTTGTCGTATAGCGTATCGATTAGTCTTCGTGCGGTCAAGACGCAGCGATTGCAGCAACTACGAGTCACTTCATCATCCAGAGTATGCTTCGACGAAGTCCTCTGCTCGCGTTTTGTCGCAAGGAGAAGCAAGGGCCGCAGGGACAGCAACCTCACATACAAGAATCGGCAGTAGAGAACCTGCTGCTGAAGCTGAACATGATCCTCATTCCTGCCATTGATAGAGCCTTGGTCGAAGACACGCAAGTAGCCTGGTACGCTCTGCTCGAACACGTCTAGTCTTCGATTGAGGTCCAGTACAGGCCCGACAATATCGGCAGGAGTTTCTGTGCCATTTGCCTGCTTCTGCGATGGCCCATCGCGGTAGAAGCGCTCTAGGACTTCTTCGAGAAGCTCGAAGAGCCGACAAGAAGAAACAAACAGTCCTAGCCGAGATGGCACATTTGCTGGCTGAGTACCCGCACCGCGGTCTGCAAGATATTCATCGTCAATCGCTTCCGGGATAGGCACGTCAGTAGTAGTGCCAAGCATTGAAGGTCGACCGAAAGTCATGGCGAGGAGTCTATGCGACCATTAGTATCTGTCGATTGTGCTAGGGATGATTGACGGACCGGTCAAGGCTGACGCAAGTATGCCATATGCGCCGTCTCATCTGCTGCTCAACCTGCGACATGCTATGCCGACCATTGTGGTCTACATGCAGACCAAGACATTGAGCCATCCTGATTGCAAGCCCAAGTGAATTCCAGCAGCGGCTTGCATGCTGCGTTGATTGTAGATAGACTCCAGTGAGGACCTAACGGTACCTGTCAGTAGATGCAATGCATGAACTTGAGGCGAAGTGTGACCGACCAGCATCTGACAAACTGATATGGAGTTGGAATCCAGCACATCGAAGGGATATGCTTGGCGCGATTTCTGGAAAAAGTCTTCGGCGACACTCTGCTTCTGAGCGTGCTCAACAAGACTGCTGAACTTGCAGCCGATTGCGAAGACAAGATTCAGCGTGGACATGAAGGCAGCCTCTTCTGCCTAAAGCAACAAGTCAACAAGCCAGCCTCGCATCATATCCAGGAGTCAGGCCTACCTCTGTGTCATGCTCTCGTTGTATCATGTCGCTATCAACCCATAGAGCTTCGTATTTGCGCGTGAATGTCGGCTTGTGCAGCACAGGGAAGAGTGGATGGATGAACTCCCAGTAGCACAGCAGGAAGTTGTCGGCTTGACGTCGTCTGGGTAGAACAGCGAGGCCATCGGTTCGTGGAAGTACGCGCTCCGGCATTGGAGCAGCGCTACGAGCTGAAGAAGTGTCAGTAAAACCTTCGATAACATGAGTAGAACTGTACACGCACGTCTAGGTTCGGAATTAATGCTCCTGGCGTCAAGAGCGCCAGAGTCAGGCGGCGTCGCCGTCCCTTGGTTTGGCATGACATGGCGTAGGAATGCTACTGTTGATGATGGTCCGTACATCGAGCGATCATTTCCAGAAGCAATAGTAGCGAGACCATCTGCTTTGGCGGTGGGCCAGTCGCTGGGTGTTCGTCCAGCACTTGCCGCGCCTGAAGATCCGTGAAAGCCATTGATGGAAGGTGTGGACGCTTGCGCTACACTACTTGGCCGGCGATCTGTTGCAGTCAGCATAAGGCCGTGAAGCTACCTGAGCAGTGTCGCAGCCTGTCATCAGCCTGAGCCGAATCATGGCCACGGGGAGCAAGAGTTTACACGGCGCCTGCTCCATACAGCATATCGGAAATAAGCGAAGCATAGCATGTACCAACACACATACCGATATCATTTGACTGCCGTGGTCGACCAACACCAAGGTCGCTCAATGCCTGAGCGGCATTACGCTCCGGATCGGCTGCTCGGAATGTGGATTCGGGACGAGTGGTTGGTTTAGGACCAGTTTGCGAAACGCGACTGCTACGCTGTCTTCGGACATCTGAAGCTTGTGTATGAGCCTATTTGCTCTTCACTCTGTCAATCTGCTTTTACTTACAATCGTAATTGCATGTTGTTGCCACGCCTCTGGTTTCGCCTGCTGTCGTCAGCGGTCATTTCTGGTTTCAATCGGCTACTTTCACTTACATGCTATGCAAATAGGCTGTCTGCCATCGCATCGTGTCTCTGTGGATTTCGCAGTTAGCTTTGTTGTGAGTATCCAATCTGAAGTTGGCCATACTGCGAGATCTGCAAGGTCCACCTATCCGAGACGTCAGCGTCAATCGCCATGACTGGAGACTTTGGAAGGACAGAGAGGTCGATATTCGCTCGGAGATCCATCGCCAATAGGTAGGATTCACTCACATGCTTCTGATACTCTTTGGCTGTATGTGTCGAACGCAAGAGTCAGTGGGAGCTTCTTCGAGCGGTTGAATTCCTGGTCTCTTACCGCTTGGCCGGCGGCGATCCGTCGCCCGCATCAGGCTGTTGGTGTTGCTGGCCGCTCTCGTCCATCATATCAGCCATCACCACATAGTTCGTCGGAGCAGACGCGTCGAATGGATGTCATCATCGTGGTGGCTGCTCTCCGTTGTGTGTCGCGGTCGCAATGTTTGGGTCGCGGAGTTCCGAACGAACCGAAACTCAAAGCCCCACCACAACCCGACTGCTCTCGCCCGAGGAGTCTTGTGTGGAAAATTGTATCAATTAGAGCTCAACAAGAGATGAAAAAGTGGTGAACGGTACACTCATCGCGAGATTCTGTGATAGATATGCTATGGATGGGTATCTTCGGCCGTGACCAATCATCTCAAATACTAGCCCTTCTTGGAGCCATGGTCCTTCTCAAATTCCTCTTCTCTTCTGTTTCTTCATTCCCAGGCAGATCCAGATCAGCCAGGAACTTCTTACCATACTCGTATCCAACTTGATAGATCTCATCGAACTTGCCAAAGTCAAGTGTACCATACGTCTCGATTGGTGGTCGCATGTACCGACAGCCAGGAATGTTCTTCGCACGCTCGAGGTTGTCAACTGAGCTCACGTATGCAAGTCGAGCTTGGATCTCAGATAGCGTGGGTGGGTTGGGGTGCGACGAGAATGGGTTCCAACGATTGATTGATGCCCAGAAACCGGACAGGCTGTCACCATATGCTTGGGGAGTGTCATCATCGAGGGCGCCCACGTCGACCGCGAAGATCTGATCTGCTCCGAGCGCTTTCATGTGTGAGACGGTCAGATTGTCGGTGTATCCTCCGTCCAACAACATATATCCATCGTCGCACATCGGTGGCAAAAGACCAGCGAGCGACATTGATGCTCGGACATATCGCCAAACGTAACCGCTGGTATGGATCTCTGGTCGGGACTTTGAGATGTTGGTCGAGTTGCAGTAGTAAGATAGCCAGAAATCCTCGATCTGACTGTCGCCAAAGATCTTGAAGATGCCGCGATTGAACTCATGGCCGGTTGTGTATGAAGCTGAGGGATAGGTGACATCAAGTGCGAACCGCCACATGCTGCCCATACGACCTGCGAACTTCTTCACACGGCCATACATGGGCACGACGTCTGCATCTTGAGCATAGACTCCTCCGACAAGAGCACCTATCGAAGTGCCACCGATAATGTCTATGGGTAGTCCTGCTTCTTCGAGGGCGCGGATTATGCCCACGTGGGCCAAACCACGAGCCCCACCACCGCCAAGCACAAGTCCAACAGTCTTGCCGCAGAGTCTTCGTGCAAGGCGGTGGAAGTCTCCTTTGAACGGCGTCTCAGCGGAGAACAGCGGTGTTTGCCGTACTCTTCGTGAAGTGTATTTGTGCAACTCTGCTTGCAGGACTTGCACTCGTTGCTTGATAGCATTGCCAAATCGCTTACCAGCAGGATGAGGATGGACCGGCTCTGGTGCAGTGCGGAACGCCATCTGGACGTGATGGTGGCCTCCGTTGATCCAAGGCCTGTTTCTGAGCCATGCTCTCGTTGTGCCCGAAGGACAATATCGCTCGCTATGCAGTAGTATGAGCTCTTTACGAGCGGTTGTCTTGGTGGTCAGCAAGAAGCGCTCATACTCGCCAATGGCTGGAGTCCCTTCGGCCAGGCCAACCAGGTATATACAGTCCGCCTGGCTGATGCATGTTTGTGTCCAAGGAGACTTGACGCTAGTATCAGCGACATAGATGACAATGCCATATTTCTCTTCGAGGTCTGCCAGGTATTGCGAAAGCTTTAGCTTGCCCATTCTACTGAACGCATGCCTACCCAGATGATTGAGAATGCTAGTTTGGGTAAGGACCGAGACTCCATTTGGGGTGCCAATCTGCCTCAAAGCGTCGTGCAGCTTGTTGCCAAATTCGACCACGGGCACTCCCACAGTGCATGGGATTACGGCAACTGTTCTCAGATTCGTTGTTGAGGCCACCTTCGGTCGTTCCATCGCCAATGTATTGTAGTGCTCGGCTTCATTCATCGGATTTTCGATCAAAGCCCGCATACGTGACGCGATGATCTTGGACACCTTGATCGTAATGCCCGGGTGTTCTTGCGCTAAGCTGTTGAATAGAGTCTTGGGAAATTTGGCAAGCTCTGTATCTCGGATGGCGTGAAGTGAGCCAGGCCGAGTTGATTCTGTCAACACCTCAAGCTCTCCGACACTGTCGCCTTGGCCGTACTCGCCAATGACTTTCATGTCGCCGTCGTCGCTCTCCTGGATGGCTCGCAGTCGACCATTGAGGACAATGTAGATGGCGTCACTCTCCTCCTTCTGATGATAGATGGCCTGTCCAGCGTTAACCTGCACCCATTCAAGGGCGAAGTCGATGTGAAGTATGAGGCGTGGTAGCAAACTTGTCATGCGTTTGGCCATGGTCAGCAGGACGACAGGATGTCTCTCTACGATTCGTTCGATTGCCATTCGAGGCAAGAATCCGACATAGACATCAGTCTTGGCGGTAATGGTGATGAGTGACCGGTAGGAAGAGATAGTGCCCAGATATCCGGCCAATCCACCTGGCTTGATGAGGAACAAACTCTTTCGTGCGTAGCCTGATTTCTTCCGTCTGTGATGTTCTGAAAGTCCAACGGAGGAGGCCCTTTTATTGTCTGACTTTCTTCGTTCGGGCGAGGCTGCCAGGTCTGGAATGTCGAGACCTGTTGGCTTCGCCATTGTCCCCAGCACATTGTTGTGCGCTTCTTGCTCCTCTACAGACGCGCTGACGTCAAGAAAGCCATCGATCACGTAGTAGATTCCAGGATTTCGCTCTCCTTCTTCGACCAGCACAGAGTCTTTGGGGAAGTAGACTATCTCCACCTCGTTTTTCAGATCCTCCATGATGTTCGCTGAGCCACCTACGCTGAATGCCGAAGCCGATGCGACGGAGTCTCCATCCTCCTGCGACCCATCGTAGGGATCCATGAATCCGAACGCATTATTGAACACGGCACTTTGCCTCTTCGAGTCGTACGAGACCAAACGAGGGGACTGCGCTACAGATTCAGCTCTTCGCGTAGCGTCGCGTGAGTTCGTCAGACCAATCGCCTTCGCCATACACTCCATGATTGACTCTCTGAACATCAGATCCTCATCTATGGATTCCTGACGATGCATCATGGCTCTCGGATTCATGGCTGGACTGAACAGGTCCTTCTTCAGTGACTCTGGTGAGTGAAGGTTCCCATTCGAGTTCTTCGGAGCAACATATGGCTGCGAAAAGCTACCCTGTTGGCTTCTACGACCATTTGGTGATCTCGCGGCATGAATGTTGGTGAGAAGGTCTCCCGCACTCATGCCAGATCTGTCGCCATTATCGACAGTACCCGAGTGAAGGCTTCCATTACGCACACTCATGCGTGCTCGCACAGCGGCGTCGCGCTGAAGGCTACTGCTGGTCCGTTTTCGCTGAGAAATGCGTGGATTGTGCAGCGCAATGCCCTTCATGCCTTCTTCAAGTCCGATTCGCTCCTGGTCTTTCCGGAACTTATCCTTTAAGCGTTCTAGTGCCTCGCCTCGCAGGAAGTCTGGAAGATCATAGCTTGTATATCTGTCCATAAGCCTTTCTGTGCGCAACACCTCGCTAGTAAGACCAAGATAAGAGTTCGCAGTTGCCAGCGTTACTCGTTGCAGCCTCGTCAATATGACTTGCACGATGTGCGCAGTCGCCTTGGGGTATATCCTGGTTATTCTGTGGAAGGCGCTTGCTGGTATGATTGCAATGGTCGTGTCCACAGTAGCTCGTGCTACAATATCTGGATGTGCTGAAGCCTGCTGCTTCAACTTGCGCTGCTGTCTGGTGCTGTTGCCCCGGATAAAGCTTGGCCGCCTGCTATGCTGTTGTTGCTGGCTTTCATCTGTGCCACTGCCGTCAAGAGTGAGAGGCGGAGGCTCCCGTGCTGCATATACGCCCTGCATATGCGCGCTCGAATGTGCTCGTTGCCTTGATACTGGACGTGACGAGCCTGGACCGGTCCAATGTATGGGACTGTCTGTGCCAGACACTGCAACTCCGTCTTCATGGTGGGGCGCCATTCTCAGCTGCTGCTTCAAATTGCCACTGGACCCACTCGAAGTGAGGTGCTCATCTTCTTCGTCAAATCTCAGCTTGACGTTCTCTGTAAATAGCGCCAATATGGAGAAGAGGGACGACATTGGAGCACCATTCTTGACTTCGGTCAAGAGTTGATAGCTGCCGTGTGAGCCTGCGCGATCTTCCACATGGTCATCATCTGCGACTGCAAATTCACTTGGAGAGTCCATGTCTTGACCACGATTGGACTTGACGAAGATCTGCACAAGGCCATCGACCACCAAGCAAAAGCCCTTTTCTTCTTCGAGCAGTAGAGTTTCTCCAGCAATCAGTTTCCGAGTCTGCATGGTCCTAGTAAGTTCATGGAAGACAGGTCGCTCCAGATATCCAAAGACTTTGATCGCGCTAAGAAATTCATCGAAGTAATTGGCCAAGCCTGGTTTCGAGTCGGTCTCTTGAGACTCTGGAAAGATCTCTATCTGTGGCTCCTTCCGTTGCGGTTCTGGTGGCAGACGAGAGTACATGTTCAGAAATCTGTATCTCACAAACCAGCTCAGCGTGGAGCCGATCACCAGCAGGAGCAGAAGTAGGGTAGTCATATTCATGGTGAACGTCAGACTCGTCGATAAGAAGGTGAATAGCCATGTTGGCAGCGTGATCGATACAAATGTGATTGTCCAGTAGAGAAAGCTCGGTACAATGGTGAAGATGCCTAAGAAGAGACCGCCTAGCATGCTCAGAGTAGAGCGAGCAGCTGCGGGTGCATCGGCCGGGGTCTGGGAGGTGATGTTGGACACGAGGGTGGTCACTTGTGCTTCTGCAGCTCTAGACAGAGAAACACTGGCCAGAGGTGCGGCATTCCCAGCCATAATGCACGTGGGCCGGGTATATGGCCTTTGAAGACTCGAGACGCCTCACAGGTGTGGCTGCGACAGCGACGGTCGAATCAATCGTCCACGTTGAGCATGATTCGGAGCTTGGATGAAGGAACTCCTGGTATGGAGATGGATAATCGTCGGTCTTGTCGAGGAATGAGAATCGTTTCCGATGGATGTTGCAGATGGGAGAGCAGAAGCAGCAAGATGGCCAGATAAACGTATGATTGACGTCCGACTCGAGTTTGGTGGTCGTGGCGTTGGCAGTGGCAGCAGAATATTGGCACCGAGTGTCGCGTGCTCATTGTTTTGACGCTCAGCCATTTCGGCTCGGCTGACCTGCCCAAAGTGCTTCCACCTACACGTCTGTTCGCGACATGTGAAAGAAGTGAATGTGCATCAACACCACCATTCTACCGCGCAACCTCATCTGGCCGTCACCAAATTCCACCGGAGTCATCTCTCACCATACGCGACTACTAGTGCGACAGTTGCAAGGATGAGCCAGCGGCCAGGCGAAAAGGTCGTCCACCAGGACTACATTGCGCGCATCAGATATTCCAATGCTCTGCCTCCTCCGCCGAATCCACCGAAGCTCCTCGATATCCCAGGCACAGGTCTTGCGGGCGGGCAGTACACAAGCGCAGGCTATGCATCGCGCCTGGCGAGAGACCAGCCTCTCAATATCGAGGCAGATGCTGAGCTAGGAATGCCAATAGATCTCATTGGTATCCCTGGTATCTTCGATGGCGATGAACGAGGTGAGTCGCATGCTAGATCGTGGTAATGCTTAAATCAGTCTAATGATCACCAGCAATCATGGCGCGGTCTGGACCACAGACATTACATCCAACCGACAAGAAGCTCCTTACACCACTCAACTCGCTAGGCAAGCCGAATGCAGCATTGGGCCAGGTATCTTTCCTTCGAAGAACCGAATACACATCATCGCAGCAGACGCAACACTTCTCCTCATCGACATCGAAAGACCTTTTGCGCATGCGAAATGACAAGAAACGGAAACCGAGTCTGAACAAAGAGGATCCTATCAACATTATGCGACATATCGTGAAAGGATTTGACATTGCATACCCAAGAGACGCATACAAGGGCGAAGACAACGTGAGCAATCTGCGAGGAGCCCAGGTCACGGATGCAGAGCTGAAGGCTTGGTCAAATCCGAAACACCCTACCAATTCTGACCTGAAGTTGCTCGACTCGTATCCAGTGCTCCCAGATCTCGATGCGATACCCTCGCTTGGCTTCTATATGGTGATGAAGTTTCAATCAAACCCAGTACCAGCAGGAAACGCGTACGATGAGCGGATAGATACTGCGATCGTGCGACCGGTGCCAGACGAGCAGGCTGGAGAAGAATTCCAAGAGCGATTGCGCGAGTGGCAGGAATCTGGATCTACGAAACCTGAACCCATCCGCGAATACGACTACGACTACTACTTGCCAGAAGATCCTGCAGCGGTACATGGACTCAAGCGAAAACTGAACGTGAACGATCCCGAAAACGATGATCCAGCGCTCTACACTGACGACAATGGCGAAGGTCTGCCAGCGTTTAGATACAAGCGACTACGCACATACGAGACCTTCAATCAACATGGTGATTCGAAGAACATGTACAACGACTCCGTAGCATTGGCATTGCACGATCCGGAGACTGATGTGGGCGTGACGCCGGGCGCTGCGAAGAGACTGCAGAAAGGCGCATACTTCTACCCAATCATTCAGAGAACAGGAGTCAGGCCGAAGCGACCTGTCATGGGCCGCAGGGCATTTGACGAGGAGCAAAAGATTGACCAGATTAACGTCATGGTTGGCGAGCCAAGTGAGGGCGTACAGGCGGCGCAAATGGAGAAGCGCGCTGAGTACGATCCAGCCTTGCGCACGGCAGAAGTAGCGGGCTGAAGAGAAGGCAAGAACGAAGATTAACAAAACAATGCCAGTAATGCAAACGTAACACGCATCAGAGCAAGCCAGCGCATTTTTGGGGAGGTTTCCATGCAAGAGCGCCTGGCACTCACATTCTCGTGGCGAGAGCACTGTGTCTTCGCGTCTTCGGCTGTTTGATAGCTTGTGAGCAGGTCTCGCTCAGAAAGAGACAATGAGATGTTATACGCAGACGAGAGTGAGAACACTGAGAAGGCCACGAGCTGGCAAGCCAGGAGACGAGAGGAGGGACAGAGACAAGTAGCATAGCTTATTGTCAGATGAGACCAGGCCTAGATATCAGAATCAACCTGCATCCTTTGCGAGCACGAGCCTTTCTTGGCGTTTTTGCGGCCTCAGGCGATGCTGCCGAAGCGCGTCATTCGGTGAACTTCCACCTCCCATCTTCAGCGTGACTGATACATGCCTGATCCAGGTCTCAAGACGCACTCACGGCCGATTTTGTTTCGCTCACTGACACGAAGCTCGTTGTATCATATATAGAGCTGAGTGAACTGCAGTTCGCATGAAGAGCCGCTTGGTCGTTTCAGCAAGGAGCGATAGGCCGCAGACCGCATCTTTGTGCAGCTCTGCTCTTCTCCGCAATTGCAGGCGGAGGTGCAGCCTCTCATACGAAATACAGCCAATTCAATGATTGGATCAACCTTCACTAGAAACACGTGAACACGAGCAGCGCGATCCAGAGAACAACACTCTCGGTGCACCCTGGTAAAGAAAGCAGCGCCGGCTCAGAAACACGTCTGCCCGCGCAGAAACAGAACCGAGCTCCAACGCCCGGCCCAGCTTGGTAGCAGCAGCTTGGTAGCAGCACCACGACAACCGCGTATCTGGTCCGACTCGACTTCTAGACCGCAAGATGCCTTGTTTCAAAGGCCTTGCGGTCAGCATCCACACCCCCGATGGACCCATTGCTGAGCACTCCATCCAGAAGCAGACACGCGCCAACCGCATATCTGCCTACATACCCGTCCCTCCTGCAAAAGTCCCTCCCGGCGGCGGCAAGCCTGAACAGTCGACCTTTGCCATATCGATAACGCTTCTGACGCCAGGACTGAACGTGCCTTACTCCACACCCAAAGCTACGCCAGAGGACCCTTACCCACGACCGAGAATAGTTGGAGGTCTTCCCGGCTATGGCAACGAGCGAGGAAAGTACCAGGGTTCGGTCCCACCATACATTCCGCGAACCACCAATCCGAACGAGACCATTGCTGCCTACATTTACTTTGACGGGCGAGTGAAAGAGGAAGTAGCGACACTGTTGCGGAGGGGCGAAGAGACATGGGTGAACTCGCGTTGGGTTAGTGTGCCTGAGTCAGAAGGTGGAGGTCTGGCAGAACGCGAATTCTTGTTCAGAGAAGTCGGACTGGAGCGATGGCTGAACGGCCTCGATCTTCAGGGCAGCAACAAGGAAAAGGAGGAGAGAATTGCGCGGCGGCAGCGACGACTCGAAAAGAAGCGTCGGAAGCACAAGGAGCAGAACATGGACGATAGCGACGACGATGCTGGGAAAGAATCTAAGACCCCTGCGCGGAATGGCGTACTCAGATATGGCGGAGAGGACGGTTCTCCAGTGGAAGATTTACCTGGTGAGGACGGCTTGTTCTCGTCCGACTCAGATTCAGAAGATGAGCCACCGCAACCAGAAGCTGCCGGTCAAATCAAGGTCGCTCTGTTTCGAGTTCTGGCAAGCGGCGAGATCAAGAGAGGAGAATACTCACCACAATTTGACGCGCACGACGACGATATGGAGGGAGGCGGGGAAGGCGGCGACGACGATGTTGACCATACCACGAGCTTCGCCAAGCCCAAGACGCTTGACCCAAAGACTATCAGCACACAGACAGTGACGGGACTGGATCCGCCAGAGTCACCGTACGCTGTTTTCACGTTCTTCTACCGAGGCGAGAAGCAGCTCAAGAAGATGGGCATCGTCAATGATCCCGAAAAGCAAAAGACCCAGCAGAGCAGCCGAAGAAAGTCTTCCGGACCAGACTTTTCAAAATTCGGACCACTGAAGTCAGAAGGCACTGTTGGCTTTTCTGGCTATCGGGATCCTGCCAATGGAAAGCGTAAATCGAATGTTAAAGACAAGGATGCAGATGCAATGGACAGCGATGCGGATGACGAAGACGAGCAGAGACTTCCCGATGGCGACGATGAAGGCGATGTGAAGCAGGAAAATGGCAACACTCACTTATCTCCCGAAGATGCAAAGCGTACCAACGAGGTCGCCGAGGGCGTGCAGAAGATCAAGGTAAGCAGTCGCGGTAATGTTTGAGGTTCTATGCTAATCGATTTCACAGCTCAAGCGACAGCATTCTGCAGAGCCTCTGAGCGAGAGCAGTGCTACTCGTAAATCGCCACACCTGAAGAATGAGGAGTCGCCAAGTGCTGGTACTCCACAATCGGTCAACTCTGTAGCAGCGAACGCTGGAACGCCACCTGAAGGCCTCACGCCCTTGCCTTCAGAAGTCAGTGAGGCTGTCGCTAGTCCTTTCAAGCGCCAGCGAGCGAGCCTCCCGGGGGTCAGCGGCAGCCTCTTCACCAGCGAGGCAGGCTTTCTGCCCTCATCGTCTTTGTCGAACCCAGCCAACAAGCCTGATGAAAGCCAACGAGCCGCCAGCACCCCGGATATCAAAGCCACGCCAGCAGCAAAGCAGGAAGACTCTGATGAAGAGTTGTGACTGCGGTACCTCACCTCGTTGCCAGAGATACGTCTGCTAACACGTGTTGATAAGTGACCAATACTCTGCCATGGTAGCCATTCGAACGAAACCATCGTCTTCGAGGCCCCGCTCGCGCCGTCGAGACTGCAACTCGCGATCACAATCGATGCTCTCGTACGTCCTCGTACACACTTCACGAAGCGATGCTACAAGCTCGTTCTCGATGAAGACCTTTTTCGCGGATGTGAACGGCGCGATTGGCGTATGCCTTGAGAACGAAACTTGACCCAGCTCTCACCGGCTTACATGCGCTTGATCACACCCTCTTTCTCTTGTTCCGTCTTGCATGTTAGCGTTGGGTGGGTGAAAGATCTGAAAGGAAAAGGGAGAGGACGTCACGAATTGGGATACCGGGCGAAGTCGCCATAGATCGCGGACTGGCGCTATACACTGGACGTTGCCAAGACATGAGAAGCAGCTTCTTGTGTGCGCAGAGAGCTTGATGCAGATGCCGCTCTCTACTGTTTGTATGTATTAAGCACCTCAAAGAAAAGTCCTGCTGATATGCAGAGGAGTGAAATCGCAAACGTTGCATGTCCAAACGCGAGCGTGCATGATCACTGCAGACCGGGACCCACTAAACAGCGCAGGGGAACGAGCAAACGCAACACCCTCTAACATCAACCATTTCAATTCCGCCGACTCATTCTCAACTTCACCTTGACTCCATCCGACTCCATTCTCCGGCAAACATCGCCATGCCGCCGAATGTTCCACTCACTCACGCACAGCGTGAGCTTGCGGCTTCTCGACTGACGCATATGCGTCCTGCTATTACCACCGATGCAGTGATCGTCAGTACCGCCCTCTGAATCGGTGACGAAGACTAATCGATCACAGGCCGGCGACCACGACGAGGCGATTGCATACACCCCTGCGCTGCTCGAGCTCGACACTTGCTGCCCCACGCCTATTCAGATGAGATCCACGATTGCTCAAGCAATAGCCGCGGAACAGAGTCATGCGGCAGCTGCGCATCATCAGCGAGGCATGATTGACATGAACCCATATTCGAAAAGCGATGTACTGGAGGCCTTTGAAGCCATGGCTACACCGTTGCGCGTGCCTCTGCTCATGCAGACAGAGCCATACCAGCCTTGCGCGGGGAGCCTTCACGATCTGCAAATTGTACGTTCCTCAACATCTCTTCCGTTCGCACCTAGCTAATTTTCTCCCCAGATTCAGCTTTCAGAGCTCAGGCGAGAGACCCATCACCGCGGTAAGATGGTGATTGTTCGAACCCTCTCCCGCCTCAACCTCCGACGTCATATCGGCGTCGTCGCGATCGAAGATGAATCGGGTAACACGAGACTTCTTTTCTTCTTCAATACTCAGCTCGAGCTTGGGGAGGCAGCCATGCCAGTTGGCACAGTGCTTGCTGTGAAGGAACCGTACTACACTCTGGTTCGATCTCCACACTTGTGGTCGATCCGGTCTGAGCATCCCGGTGACATCTTGCCTCTTTCGGACAACCACAGCTTGGTGCCGCTATCCATGCGCATGCTTTCAATGACCATTGACAACAAAGGCGCATTGGAGTGGAAGCACGATGGCAATGTGGCACTGCGATCAAACACTCCAGGAGGCTACACGCTCGCTGCACGCTGCTACATGAAAGGTCTCGAGAAGGTCTCTGACTCGGAGATTGCTATAAAGAGAGACTTGCTTCGCAATCGCGCGCACGCCAATCTGTGAGTGATACCGAAGGCATTGGATCCCAAATATGCAAGAGCGCTGACTTGCTGACTCCTGCTTCTAGCCAGCTCTCGCGCTTCGATGCGGCGAAGGCAGACGCGGCCGCTTCCATTATACCGAGCAGTGATGCAGACACTGAGTTGACTCGCAACTTGAACTACAAAGCTTACCGACGCGCTGCTACGGCCGCTTATGGCCTCCGTCAATGGTTCACAGCCCTTGACTTTGTCACGAAGTGCATTGAACAATGCTCAGACCCTTTCTCAGCAGATGTGGTGGCCCTACAAGACCGGATCATCCTTCGCATAGCCGAATCAAACGGTGCTGGGTATGACTGGAAAGCCATCACATCCGGATTACCGACTTGCCAGCGAATCGATGCCGCAGACTTCGCCCGCAACACGGAGGTCAAGCGTACGAATAAGCATGGTCGTGGTCTCTTTGCCACAAAGGTATGTTGATCAAGATATCCATGCTTACCGATCATTCCCCCATGCTAAGCAACGACAGAACATCGAAATGGGCGACCTGATCTTGGTTGAGAAGGCAGCTCACATGCTCAACATGGACGATCCTGCTTTCTATCCAGCACTCACCTACGACGCTTCAACCGATCGCACACGATCTCGCATGCACGCATTCTGGCAAGACACTGTCTTCAAGCTCACTCTTAACCCTTCGAAGATTCCCGGCATTACTTCGTTATGCGACGGAGGCTATGACGCCTTGCCAGAGGAAGGCCAAATGGTCGACGGCCAGGCAATCATCGATGCCTTCCACATCAGATCCTGCCTTGACCACAACACTCTGACCATCAATACTCCTTTCCCAGGCCAGACCAGGGAGGAGTTCGGCTTCTGCAGGGAAGAACCACACGCCCAAGGCGGCGGCATCTGGCTGAGAGCTAGCATGGCCAATCATTCCTGCCTCGTCAACGCTGCTAGAAGCCACATCGGCGACCTGATCATCCTGCGTGCAACCAAGCCTATCACCGCCGGTGAGGAGATTTTCATCAGCTACGCTTCCAACGACAACTACGAACTACGCCAGGTTCTGCTTGAGCAGCAATGGGGCTTCACATGCGATTGTCCACGCTGCAACGCTGAGTCGGAAGACAGACATGAGATTCGACACCATCGAGCGAAGCTGTTTGAAGAGTTCATGCAGCTCAAACAGATACCTGATCCAGAAAACCGAGCTCAACTCAAATCTCTCGCCAACCAACTCCTCGCCACATTCGACGACAAGGAGAAATACGATGGCCTCCCTCACCCTTTCATCATCGAAGTTCACGACTGGATCGTCAACGATGAATGGCAATTCCAAGAGGAGGACGACATGATGAAAGCAGTCCAGGATCTGGCTCGGGCTTGTGGTTTCCAATTCGACATCGTCGGCGAACAGGTCCAATTCGAGGCATTACCCAACTCCCTCTTGGACAAGAGACTCATACATGCTCTAGTCGTGGCCGCGAGTGTAGAAGGCGGGCCTGGAACTGGTGGACCTGTCGCTGATCAGCTGAGGGCAATCGCGTACAAGCTTTACGTTACTCTCAATGGAGTCGAGAATGGATGGGAGGAGTTCTGTGCGACGATCGAGACGACGACTGTTAGCTATGTCTTGTTGGCACGCTGAAGGCTTCGCATTGTCCTTCGATTAGCATTCGCCTATAGAAAGAGAATGGCAAAAGGTCTGGAAAGATAAAACTTTGGACTACCACGCCATCAGGCTCCTCGCCATAAAGCATTGCAGGACAGTGATGCCTTAATCGTTCTGCGTTGGTCAAGCACTTAACAGCCTCTGTCTGCGAAACAGCGAGCCTAGCCGTAGGCCCGTATGCAGAGCTTTAGCAACATAGCATGCCTTACAAAAAGGACGACTTATCAAGAGGTAGTAGAATCGCCTTGCCAAGCGGGGCACATTATTGCCATAATTCATGGCGAGCAGCCTGCCATGCGATACTCATGGTTGAGATAGGAGGAACATCTGGCTGTTAGGCTTGAAATTTGGAAAGCGCTCATCTATCATCGTCCATCGAGAAGGTTGCTGGCGGCGCAACATGCACTTCCCAATACTTCGTGATGCCTTCCTCCATCTTCTCTTTCTGCTCATCGGTCCGAGAGTCTTTGCCATATTCTTGGTGTGTAATACCGATATCAAGGACACCTTGTCTACTACCATCTTTGAGGAATTTGAGAAACTCCATGCTAACTCTGACGTACTCTCGCAGACCTTCTCTGACGTTGATTGTTGCTCCGGTGGTCCAGGACAGCAGCAAGGGCTCAATAAGTGGAGCATCAGTAATTGAAGGATGCGAGGTCTTCAGGCTGGTCATAAACCAGGTCGATCCGCATCTTTTCAGCACATCGGTTGCAATGTCTCTGACAGTGTCGAAATGCGGCCTTCCATAGAAGATGGTATGGGCTTTCGACCAAGAGTCAGAATGGACAATGAGAAGAGGTACATCAATGTCGGTGTTGAGCTTGCCACTGGACTTTCCTGGATCGAGAATGATGCCTCCAATGGCCGGGTTGTTCCAAGACCTAGTAGAGACCGTTTTGTTGGCACTCTTGAGTGCTTGGAGGGCACCAGTCGCTCCGAACGAATGGCCCGCAATTGTCACTTGAGAGAAGTCCAGACGATCTTCCCACGCCTGAAGATCCTTGCCTTCCTTTCTGTAATTCTTGCCCAGAATCTCGCTGCCTTTACCAGAATTCAGCTCTCGCAAGACTGATACTGTTTCCTCAATCTCAGCATCACGAAATGCTAGTTTCTGAAATCTCCAGTCATCGTTCGAGACTTCCGTATCTGGCTTCTCAGCTTGCAGCTTGTCGGCGCCGAAAAGCAAGACATTTCTCTGCTTGCCATCTGGCAAATGCACAATGGAGCCTGGACAACTGCCATCTCTATGCTCGATGGCTGCAACAACGACCCCACGACTCGCGAGCTCGCCACAGTATGCTGTATAATCTGTTCGAGAACTGACATCGCCATGAGATAACACTACAAGTGGATACTGTTTCGACTTTTCGTCTCCGGATTGCATCAATGACACATCCACTTTTGCGGGGATGTCGATCGATCCTGCTAGGCCCCATAGCACGGCCGTAAACAGTGGCCTCGAGAGGAAGTTGTTGAAATGTGCTGCAGTGGCATAGCCTTCCGCAATAAGACTGAGAGGCTTCGGGAACCACTTGTGATTGGCTTTGGCACTCTTGACTCCTCTCCTGGCAGGATAGTAAAGCGTGAACAGCACAGTATCTAGTTGAAATGCCGGTTTCCTGTCTTTCTTGAAGACTGCATCGACCACTTGGCGAGGTTCCCGGACGGGGACTTCGACATCGATTGCTCCAACCCCGTAAGGTCCAGTGTATTTTGGTAGCTTGGAGGCAAAGAGAGGTGACCATACGATATAGCAGTAAAGCACATAGAGGGCAATTATCAAGCACAGTACATAGCCGACTGTGAGCCTGGGTCTTATCAAAGCAATTGCTTTCTCCGTCCATGGTCTCGTCCAGTGCTGCTGGTTCTGGGCAAGCCATCTGGGTCTCAGGTTCTCCATGGTGTCGTTAGCTCTGCGGAGCCACGATTTGGCCCAGGGTGAGGTGTTCTGGAGCCACCTTGGCTGTGATGATATTGATGATCGGCCGTAATCTATGTTTGAGGAGTTGTTGTTCGCTTCGGGCAAAGGAGCATCCGCATCATCAGGAAAGTCAACAAAGTCATCATCGAAAGGCTCTAGCTCGAAATCATCATGGTAAGGAGTGGGCTGTGGCATCTCGCGATAAGAAATACATGATATTAGTTTGGTGGTGTTCTCGTCTGCGATTGTGATCTTTGTTGATGGAGCCTGAGCGTGAAGTCAGAGCGATGCGGCGATGACGTCAGACAGGAAAGGGACGGCGACACGGATGTTGTCCCGCACACCACTCAAGCAGATACAACAACATGGCGATATTCTTGACCGAGCAAGAGTCCATGGCGACAGGTCTGATCCATTAGACACGATGCGCAATGCTATATCTAACCAGCAGGCACAATCCGCCTCATCGAGCAACAACGTCCCCGAGATGATAGACTTTACAGGTGAGGAGGCTGGCAGATGCGGGCTGCGGGATGCACTAGTTCTATCACGTCTTGAGAGAAGGCCTTACTTGAGGTTACATCGCGCGGTCCGCAAAATTTAAATCCAAGTACCTTTGTGCAACTTCCAGGTACCCTAGCCTAAGGCATCAAGATGACTAAGATCTGACTCAGATCGGCCGTAAGATGCATCTTCTCGGAAGCAGGACATTTTCAAGGATTCTAATACTATTAAATATAGAATTGATACTTAAGAAGATACCTTTATTTGTTTGAATATAGATAAAACAATACCTTGTTATCGTTTTAAGAAGCCCCAAAATCTATAAGTCAAAATTTAAAGGGATCGTAATAAATTCTCGATACGAGATTCGTTAAAGGTTAGCTAATATAGACTTCAAAATCTCGCTAACCGAAAATTTCGGAAATCGAGAATTTCGAATGCCCAAGTTCTCGAGATTTAAGATTTTGAACTTGGGGGAGGATTTAGCGGACAGGAGGGGGGATGGGAGGGATGGAGCGGTAGTCGCGGTAGTAGCGACGGCGAGGTCTCGAGAACTGCCTATCTAGGTATGCGACGGTATGCATATTACACGTCTTACGTAAATGTCTGCCCCTAATCTAAATATCGGGATAAGAAGGGTACCTGGAAGTTGCACAAAGGTACTTGGATTTAAATTTTGCG
>AWYD02000595.1:0-19662 GCA_000504365.2 Pseudocercospora pini-densiflorae CBS 125139
AAAACTAACTAAGTTAGTAATACTATTAATATTAGGCATTATGTATTAATATTAGAATGTATAGGCTAAGAATAGTGTATATATACAAGCAGACTAGTTACTATAATGAAGACAAGCCCTAGCAGCAGAGATCTTCCACAATAAAGCGCGCAAAACCTTGTGGCCTGGACGCGTACACATCGGCCGTGTCAAGACGAAACAGGAGAAGGTGAATGTACACAGTCAGATTGAGAAGAACGAAGAAGTCTCGCTAAGATGGTGGGGCAGCAACGATTCGTGCTGCCGAAATGCATGTAGTGTGCTGCAACCACTCGATTGCACTGAAGTCGAGAAAAGCTCATACACAAGCTCTAACGGCCATGCTGGGTGGGTATCATAATCATGCTTCTCCAATCGTTCCCACTGAAACGCCAAGCGCCACGCTCAAGAAAATCAACCACCTGTCAATATGCTTGGCCTGCTGATGCATCCATCAATGCGTGCTTGGAAACCTGCTGCGGTCCTCAAGCATATATGCAGGACTTCGTCTGCCTCAACCCGGATCGCTGTGATGGATCCATTATCTCCCTGCGCATAGCCCGCCTACCCTGACAATGTTTCAACCCGATTAAACTCCTTTTATGCGTCTCTGTCTCTCGAATTCGGCCTTGGTCATGAATGACATGGGAATGACATCCGTCTTCTTCTTGTTTGTATGCGAGAGAGGCTTGCGACAAACTGGACAGGTACCTGTGGCGCGGTCACTGCTCTTAGCACCTGCCATCAGAGCCCTCACCAGGCACTCGTGGCAGTAGAAGTGGCCACACGCGGTAGCTGTGCAGTTGGTGTAGTTCTCCATGCAGATGATGCACTGTCTCTTGCCAATTCGCTGCGGACCTGAACTCTCCTCTGCAGCCTGCTGTGCCTTGATCGTTTCCTGCTGCTGTGCTTGCAGCAACTCATCTTCTGCTGATGGAGCCTCGTTCGTGAGATCTACTTCCTCAATGTTCTCGGCGACTGATCTCTTTCGCTTCGGAGCACGTCCTTCGCCAGCATTTGTATCATCTGCAGACCTCTTTCGTGTAGACCTGGAAGGGCGCGAAGCTGAGGCATCGGGGGAACTGGCTGTACTGGTGAGGTCCACAGCGGTCGAGCGGCGACCATTTGTGCGACGCCGAGTGGCTGGAGGCATACTGCTGTCTGTTTCTGAGTCCTCGAGGGTGACAAATTCCTGGCTATCGCTGTGATTGTTGCTGACTGGAGTGTTGTCCGCTGACTCGAAAAGTGGATTTGTTAAGTCGTAGCCGAAAAGTTGGTCGACGGCAGCGGCAGGCTCGCGGTTGTGGAGTGACGAGGGAAGAAATCGGTCGTTTGTTCTATAAAGTGTGAGCCCTGCGGTGTCACGCATGTGAACGTGACAGCCGTTGGTGTGGCTATTCTCAAGCTTGCAACCAACAATTGAAGCAGAGAAGTGAAGACTGCCAACACGCCTCCAGCTCAAATGCATGAAATGCTCACCTGTTGTCGCCATTTCCTGTTCCATTCGGGAAAGGTTGCTCGCCACTGTGCTCAATAGCCATTTCTCTGTAGATGTCCAAGTCCTCCTGAGTGTAGCCATCGAGCTCGCCATCATTCAGGTCGTCAAAGTTCCACTCCGCCATGGCTCCCCTTCTCAGCCTTTGCCACAGCTCGTGAGCTCAGTAAGGCCTGTAAGAACGAGTGTATATCGACTGGGTGAAGTCATCTTTCACGAAGCGGCACTGGACTTAAGACGGAGCTGTGGTGGGTATGTGGTGATCGCCACACCCTGCATCTCCACTTGTAGGGCAGCAGAAGCTTTGCAGTAGCGGCTTCTATCGCGTCCACGATGATGCGCATAGATATTCGTCTTCTATACAACAACACCTTCTACGAACAATCGCTCTAATAATGTCTAGAAACTAGTTGCATCACACTTGGAGACGCTATGCGATCGCGATGTCGCCAGCAGCTGGTCAACGCCTTCGAACGATCGCAACAGACTTCATTGCTCCGCCTTCGTCCGCAACCCCTGAAATGGTCGTGTGCAAGAAGAACCTATGCTTCAGCAGCAGCGGCTACACAAGATAGTGAAAGCGGAGATGGACTGGCTGGACGCCGATCTCTTGCTATTCCTTCACAGGCAAGGCACAATGAAATTGGCGTCCAGCAGGTCTCGGCGCATGTTCATCCTCAGCTATTTCCATCAACAAGCTCTGCAAAACCCGATGAACAGCTCATCGCATTGTCGCGAGAGCACCTTTCGCGACATGACCTTCTCGGAAAGACAAGCGATAATTCAGAGCCCATCGGCTTTGATCTCCCACAGCTACATGGAACCTCGCTGGACGAGCATTTCTATAAGCTAGGAATGGACAGCGCTGAGCCTTATCTCAGTCTGGCTAAGAGATATGCGAGAGCGTCGCCTCCCGCCAGGCCACGTCGATGGGTGCAAAGGAGCGGATGGACTAAGTACCACGCGGACGGCAGCTCGGAAGCTGTGGACTATCCAAATGAGGAGGTATTGACATTTGATACTGAAGTCATGTGGCACGAGACTAGTTTTCCGGCAATGGCTTGTGCCGTGTCTGCAACGCATTGGTATGCATGGTTGTCTCCGTGGCTACTTGGACAGAGTCAAAATGATCGACACTTGATTCCCTTTGGTCCTCGCGACAAGTCTCGAATTGTCGTGGGGCACAATATTGGATATGATAGAGCCCGTGTGCTGGAAGAGTACAATCTGGAACAATCGCGAAACTTCTTCGTGGACACTATGAGCTTACACGTGGCGGTGAATGGCATGTGCAGTAGGCAGAGGCCGACGTGGAACAAGCATAGGAAAGAGCGGGATTTGCAAGATAAAATCGCTGCTGCTGACGAGAGTGCTGATCTAGCAGCGCTGCTCGAATCTGGGAAAGCTACATTTGATGAAGAGGCAGATCTGTGGGTTGGGCGAGCATCAGTCAACAGCCTGCGAGATGTTGCCAAATTTCATTGCGGCATCACGATCGACAAGGCTAGGCGAGAGTGGTTCGGAGAACTCGATCGCGAGGGTATTGTTGGGAAGCTGGAAGAGCTGCTCGACTACTGCGCGGCCGATGTCGAGATTACACACAAAGTGTACAAGAAGGTCCTGCCACTATTTCTCGAGACTTGTCCACATCCAGTTTCGTTCGCTGCACTTCGGCATCTATCGAACGAGATCCTGCCGGTCAACAAGGGATGGGACGCGTACATCGCAAACGCAGAGGCGACGTATCACAGACTTTCTTCTGCTGTTCAAGAAAGGTTGATCGGACTAACAGAGAAAGCTTTGGAAGTCAAGGAGCAGCCCGAAAATTACCAAAGCGACCCTTGGCTTTCTCAGCTGGACTGGAGTGGCCAGGAGATCAAGATGGTCAAGGGCAAGAAGAAGGGAGATCCTCCGAGACCAGCTGCACGGCAAAAGAAGCCAGGCATGCCGCAGTGGTACAAAGATTTGTTCTCTTCAAATGATGCCGACATCAATCTCTCAGTTCGCACACGAATGGCTCCGATACTGCTCAAGATGTCGTGGGATGGTAACCCGCTGATTTGGTCCGACAAATACGGCTGGTCTTTCAGAGTGTCTCACTCTGAAGCTCAAAGATATCGAGATGCAGCAATGACCCAGTGTGACATGCTGGAGGAAGAGAACTTCGCTCTACGTGACGACCTCGATCATACATACTTCAAACTGCCTCACAAAGATGGTCCTGAGGCTCGATGCACCTCGCCGTTAGCCAAGGGCTATTTGCAATTTTTCGAGAATGGCACCCTATCTTCAGAATATGCGTACGCGAAAGAAGCTCTGGAGATGAACGCATCATGCTCTTACTGGATCAGTGCTCGAGATCGGATCATGTCTCAGATGGTGGTTTACGAAAGCGAGAACAGCGGCACGTCCGCGAAGGAGGCTGATCTCGGATACATACTTCCACAGGTGATTCCAATGGGTACTATCACTCGCCGTGCGGTCGAGAACACTTGGCTCACAGCTTCCAATGCGAAAAAGAACCGTGTTGGCTCCGAGCTGAAATCCATGATCACGGCACCCCAAGGATACTCCTTCGTTGGTGCTGATGTCGACAGCCAAGAACTCTGGATTGCATCTCTAGTCGGAGATGCCAGCTTCAAAATCCATGGCGGAAATGCAATTGGCTTCATGACACTGGAGGGCACCAAAGCTGCTGGGACCGACCTGCACTCGCGGACTGCGAAGATCCTGGGCATTTCTCGAAATGATGCCAAAGTGTTCAATTACGGTCGCATCTATGGTGCAGGCTTGAAGTTCGCTCAATCTCTGCTTCGACAGTTCAATCCAGGGTTGTCAGAGGAGAAAGCAAAAATGATTGCGACGAACCTGTACCAGGAGACCAAAGGCACTAAATCAAAGAGCAAGCATATTCGCGACCGACAATTTTGGCGAGGTGGTACTGAATCGCTAGTCTTCAACAAACTTGAAGATTTTGCAGAACAAGAACGTCCTCGCACTCCTGTCCTCGGCGCTGGCATCACCGAAGCTCTGATGCGTCGCTTTATCAGCAAAGGAGGCTTCATGACCAGCCGCATCAATTGGGCCATTCAATCTTCCGGCGTTGACTATTTGCATCTACTCATCGTCAGCATGGAGTATCTCTGCAAGCGTTACAACATTGATGCACGCTTGGCTTTGACGGTGCATGATGAGATTCGCTATCTTGCAAAGGATGAAGATAAATATCGTACCGCCATGGCACTGCAGGTTGCCAATGTCTGGACACGAGCAATGTTCAGCCAGCAGATGGGCATTGACGATCTTCCGCAAAGCTGTGCCTATTTCAGCGCCGTTGATATCGATCATGTCCTGCGCAAAGAAGTAGACATGGACTGTGTGACACCGAGCCACCCGAACACAATTCCACCAGGTGAGAGTCTGGACATCATGCAGCTGCTTGAAAAGGGAACACAAGCGTATCTGGATCCTGCTGTGGTGCCCAAAATCGCACCCCAACCGGATGTTTACGAATACACACCGCGAGCACCCGTTATGGAGAGCTTGTCAAACCAAAACGCCATACAGTATTTGCAAGCTCAAGTGGCCTCGTCTGCTGCAGAGCTGAACAAGATCGTTCGGGAGGCCAAAGGTCCGGCAACGAAGAAGCCTTTTCCAGACGAGCCAGATGGAACGGATTCTGGTCTTGGCCGATCCAGATCAAAGTCGTCTTCATCAAGACCACGAGCACCTCGCAAGCCACGAGCAACCAGGAGCAATCTGATTGCAGCTCAGCGCAACTACTCCAGTCTGCTTCCTCTCGAGTCTCCCTTTCAAAGCAACAAATTTCTGGCATCGCGCGATTGGATTGAGCTAGGCAATGACATTGATGTGCCAACACCATCCTCTCGAAGTACCGCTTTGAATGTTGGCCTGATCCGCAGGCTACCCAATCGACCTACTGGAGTCTTTGCAAGATAATTTCCGGAGATGTATTACCATATATTGTAAGATGCGAAGTCTTCACCAAAAATGTACAGCATACGGCATTGGAAGTGGTGACTGTACGATTCGACGGCCTCTTCATGTTGACGGCAGCAACTTTGTCTTCTTGTATAGTGTATCATTGAATCTGTACAGAAAGGAGGGCGCTTTTGGCGCCTTTGTTAATCCTTCAACCAGAGATGCTTGACTTTCTCCTCTTCCAACTTCCAGGCGCGGCATCCCATCGCTGTCATGCAAAGAGACTTGCGACTTCGGACAAGGACCATTTGTTTTCAAGTCTTTCAGGACACATTCCTCTTCTCTGTTTCCACTGGTGCTTTCAAGCCCACGCAAACAACCCCTTTCATGGCGAATTGGTATTTGGCCACAGCCTGAGACGTTATGGTACATTCGCAATTCCATTAGCCTTGACTTATACACTTGCCAATGTCTCTATATATCTGGCGCGGTCGTTACAATACTACCAAGCACTTGTCAGCTGAGAAAAGATCCAGATTTAGCTGACGAGTCCAGTTTACCCTTCAATTCACTCGACCCTACCCACCATGACGCCAATTCCACAAGATGAAGAAGCGCCCGACATTCGTCACATGTAAGTGAATCAAAGACGCATGACTGCTCACAGAATCACTCGGGACACGGACAATAGCCAAGGATCTCACATGCATGCAGGAAGTCCGCTGTCCACGACTTGGTCAATGCTCGAGGTTTCTTTCTATAAAACAACTCAACATCTTTAGACATTCCACTCACCATTTACCTACTGTTCGTAGCATTCCAAGGCACCACCCGCGTTCAAGAATAACAGCACGACAACAAAGCTCGCCGCCAAACCGCCACGCCCATTGGAGCGCCTTCACACAAGCGTCCACGATCACTACCAACAGCACAATTTGGTATTAACGTATGCTCATCGCTCATTATATGTTTCCGAGTCGGGTCTAACATCCTCGTAGTATTCTTCATTGCAGAAAGCCGCTGGACCCAGCTCGTTACCCGCTGACAGCGCGACTCGACGAATCGATTGCTCGAAAGCATCCAAGAACAACAGCGGCAAGATGTCCAGCAAAGGCCACCAGAAGGGACAGTCCAGCAAGAAGGCATCCGATCCAAGCGAGGCTGAGCGCAAGGACTATCTGAAGACAGCGCCAAAGCCTGATCGAGAGATACCACGAATGGTCATCGGCGCTAGGGAACTCTGTACCTACATCCCTTACCACGTCCAATGGCCACGGTACACTCTACGACTCACCCGGAACGGCTGGCAGTCGAAGACCATTGCCAAGGCCCAGCTGCACGCTCGAGGAGATTTGAACCAGACAAACCTCCAGCGAAGAGAATGGTCGGTGCGCCAGCAGATTCGGACAAACGGTACCGCATACTACGACGACGAAGACTGGTCCCATCGTGAGTGGTTGGCTTCCACTCATTCAGATTCATACGAGTTCGATCGACGACCACCAGGCGGAAGGCTCATCGACCTATACGACATTTCAAGGGACGATGGCGTCTGGGACCAGTCTGTGGGAGGTTCGTGGGCTCCGAGCGGAGGGCTAGGTGACATCGTGCCAGGAACGCCGTTGCTTGAGCTTGTGCAGGGTGTAATCCATCATCCGACTGGTGAAGATGCAGGACCGCTTACACAAGCATTGCTTTGGGCAATGCAGCCAGCACGTCCGGCGTTCTATCTGCAGAACACCACCATCGATGACCTGCCGAACATCATCGCGACTCAAGGGTTTGTTCCGCCACAGGAAGCTAGCAACACTGCGCGATGGGACTAAAAGGCGCTTGAGCGGCTGAATCGCAGTGTACCAAATCCGTGAGGGAATGGGCCGATGCGTGAAAGAGGGCAATGGTATTAGTTAGAGCTGGAGAATGGGCTTGTGTATGATTCCCTCTGATGCGCTATCATGCCAGAGCTTTCCACGAAGGAAGCAGCGGCAGAAATATATGGATGGTGGATGAGACGGATATCGAGCAGTTGAGGGTTACTGAACACAAATACTCACATTGCTGCAATCCGGCTCTTGGACATGAACATCACACAGGCTCGCAGAGCGCTAGCATTAACTTCCATTGGGACTTAGGATTCCGAGATTCTCCTTCGTGTTGCAAGTGTTAGATGGCAGAGTTGGACCTCGCGGATTCACGTTCGGTCCGTTGGCTCCTTGACACACCTTGTACTGTGCCATTGAGGAATGATCATCTACCAGATAATGACTGCAACGAGACATTTCTTCCTGGGACGGAGAGAGCATTGCAGTGTTTACTTGACCTTATGCTCAACATCGGTACTCCCTCTGGTGGTGCGGCGCGAGCGTGGTAAGGCGTGCTCATGTCGCTGTGCGAAACGTGTATTGCTGTGAGAGAGTGCGCACCTAAGCAGGTGATAATCGGGCTCTCCGCTTGCAATCATGGGCTGTGAGTTGAGTGCTCCATTCTCACATAGCTGGACAGCTCCTGAGAGGCCAGCGATGTATATATAAATAGGTGAAGGAAAGAGGAGACCGGGAGATTGATTTTGAAGTGGCGGAGACAATTCTTCACATCGTCAGTGGTAGCACTCCGTTGTTGGTCTCCTTCGATGGTAGTAGAAGCGCTCATGCGGCAAGTTATGATGTTTCGCAGGTATGAAGAGCTTCATGGAGTGAATGGTGGTGGTTTCTTGTTGCAATCTCCGATTCCCAGACTTGTCTTCTCCTGGCAGCGTCTGGAGGCTGAGAGAAGCCGCTTCTCTCCTCGGCCATTGCGTTGCGACTTCCACTGCCAGTGACATCTGCATCAAACTAACCATACCACACGGCTCGCCTCGCCGCAATTCAAGATGTACCACAGGCAAGGTCCGTTGGTGGCTTGCGCTGCCTGGCACTGCCTAGCTCAAGTGTCGAAAGACGATCCACCGGAGCGTGGCTGAGGCAGACCACAGCTGTAGAAGAAAGCGCGAGTAATCCTTACATGCCCAGGCACAGAATGAATGAGATGCTGCACTGCAATATCTTGTGATCTCTTGCGGTCTACATCCAGAAGAAAAACGATGGATGATCCTGGCTTTCTATTATGGAGAGAAGACGAGGACGGACAGCATCATCTCAATATCCCACGCTTTGAGTTTGCACCGCTGAATGACGAGAAGAAAGAGCAACGATTTATCATTCTTCAACCCAGTGCAAAAAATCTCAATGAGCCTGAGAACTATGTTCGCTGTGAGCTGGAGACGATTCCTCTGGACGATGCTCCTCCCTTTATTGCTATCAAGAATGCAAGAGGCTATCGCCTGCTCACACAGGTCATTGAGGTGAATGGCAAGGCGCATATAATATCTGCTGCACTGGAAGCTTTTCTTCGACATTTCAGAGCTATGTCCAATGAGCCAATCCGGCTCTGGACACGCTATCTGTGTGTCAATGAGTTCTCGGAAGAGCAACCAAAGTACTGGACGAGAGACTGGTGCGACATGATGTATGCGAAGGCTACGGATGTCGTCGACATGCACGAGTTCAATGCCACTCACATCGAAAATGGCGCTATGCGCACAGTTGTAGAGCCTGAGCACAGGAACTGGAGGAAAGACTGGATGGCACAGGATCAGAGAGCAGTCAATCCGAAAGTCTTCCCCATTCGACTTGGACTTATGCCGAAATCTGATATCCCGACACATGATTACCAGTACGTGCCGCTCGACCCTGTTGCAGACGAGATCAGAGTCATCATTCTGCATCCTGCCCAGGACGAATCGGCGCCTCTGGTCGTGCACCTTGGTCATTGTCCTATTCGCTGCGAAGTCAGGTTTGCTGCACTTTCTTACAGATGGGGATTGAGCGAGGAGACGACGACCATTACCGCCATGGGAATGAAGATGCAGATCAGAAAGGGTCTTGCTGATGCGCTTCGATCCATGCGTCGCAAAGAGCATGAGCTACCCATCTGGGTTGATGCGATCTCCATCAATCAGGAGGATGTGATGGAACGTGGTCGACAAGTTGCCAGAATGGGCGAGATATTTGATCATGCTTCAGCCATCTGGAGCTACACGGGCCCGAAGACTGATGACAGCGATGAGGCTATCTTCTTTATCAAAGAGCTTAAGAAGCATCCTATGATGCGAGTGAATGACTCTAGGGAGTGGCACTTCGGGCAGTGGGATATGAAAGGGGAGGGCCAAGGAGTTTCCTTTGGTGAGAACACGATTGGTCCTGAAAGACTTCCTGCCCTCTGCGCTGCACTCTACAAGTTCTTGAACCGCTCCTACTTCCGCCGGGCTTGGGTTCTGCAAGAACTGGCATTCGCATCTAGTGCTGCCGTGGGAGTAGGGCAAATTTGGGGCTTGGCTTATGACGATCTCGACAAGGCCACGCAGAACTTCATGACTATGCTACGGGATGACATCGTTCTTCGCGGACAAATTGCAGAGCAAGATGGCTCATTCGGCGATGTAGGCCCATGGCAGCTTGCTTTTGTCAGGAAGCTCTTCTACTTTCGCCATCTCCTAAGCTCCGGTCAATGGCGAGCCATACCTCTAGGCATCCCTATCGCAGAGCAGTCGCCAGGATATCTGGAGACACTCATTCTGGCGCGTGACTTTGAATGCACTGATCCGCACGATAAAATATTTGCACTCTGGAACCTTGCCCGTGACAAGGATGGCCTGGAATTCGAGTTCGACTATACCGAGTCTGTTCCAGACACCTACAGAGACTTCGCAAAGGCCTGGGTTGTGCAACATCAGAAGCTGGACATCATTGGTGCTGTCGAATCATGCGCAGCAAGTGCTGATTTCTATCAGAAAGCGCCATCCTGGGTTCCAGATTGGTCCACTTCGGCGACTGCCAGCTGTCTTGTGCGAGAAGAACACATTCCTGATCGCCCAATGATGTCTATAGGTGCCTTGGATGGAGCCTTCTATTCCGCAGATGGCGATATGAGCAGCACAGACGCCGAGTCCCCTCTGTTCCATTTCGAGGGCGACGTGTTATGCTGCACTGGTATCATTCTGGACATCGTTGAAATAGTCCTCGAAGCTCCGGCAGACATTCCTTCTGGAACTCTATTTGAAAGCGGAGATCCAGAGACTGCGTACAAATTTGCTTGTTGGGTGGCGCAGATGGAGCGACACTACACTAAGCACCCTGAGCCATGCCCTTACAGTGATCCACTCCAGGCTGTATGGGCGATGCTTCATGGTGATGTGGTTTCATCGTGGCCACTTCGAGAACAGAACCCGGAAAATGCTGACTATGATTACGATGAGAGATACGTGGCTATTGCCCGCGACCCTTACCGACCGCAGCCAGGCGTCACACCTTCTCGCCGCATTCTTGGGTATGCCGGTGGTTACGAAAGAAGACAGGCTCGCGATGTCGTCAAACAGGTCCTGCGAGGCAGGCGCCCATTCGTGACTGAGAACGGATATATGGGTTTGGCTCCTGCTTACATCGAACAAGGAGCAAAGCCATGGCTACTTGCCATCATCGCGACTTGTTCTGTGCCACTGCTGCTCGGAGCGCGTGATGATGGCAGCTACCAGATCTGTGGCACCTGTTTCGTCCAAGGCTGGATGGAGGGTGAGGTATTTTCAGAAATGATGGGGGCAGACAACCCTCAGGAGTTCTGGAGCAGTGTCGGCGATGGCGCAACATTGCGGATCGCCTAGCCGGCAGCTTGTAATGACGGAAGCCATGTCTTTGATGCAAATTCTCGTGGCCTGGAGCTTCTTGCCTGGTCGCTCTGGACTCAAGACCACGAAGCAGACGTCTCAGCATATGAAATAGTCGCACAGGTACCGCGCCAGCATAAGAGTGCCACCACTGATCGCCACATTGAGGAATGGGTTCACGCCCGATTCTCCGACGATCCTCTGGTGCACCGCGATCCAGGTCAATATGATGAAGACTGTTCCGACCCAGGATATACTCCAGTAAACGTCTTCAGGCCAATGACTACGCGTAAAGCGGTGATTGGCAATGTGCAAGCATGTGGTCAAAATAGCACAGACCGCTATTGCGAATGCTTTTCTGGCTGACGTCCCAGGCATAGACAAGCACGGAATTGGAATCGACGTCGTCAAGCGATTCTAAAATGGATGATGCTATTCTGGTAGGTCTGCGTAATCCGACTGCCGCTCTTGCACTTCGCTTAATTGTGTTGGATATCGTATCTCGGTCATCAGCCATCAATGGATGATCTCATTCGACCAGATGCCTGCTAGATTGTGAGGCAGCGCTGCAGGAATGGACCAGGATATAGATCTCGCCGTCGCCTGCGCTGTTAAGTCGATAATGAGTGGAAAGTCAGGGACAGAAGTATATAGACCATGGGAAAGGTTATTCAACCAGAAAGTTCCGTGTCACTTGGGCTTCTGTAAAGCGGACGTGAAAGCATGAAGCTGAAAAACAGTTGAATGGCATTTATTCGGCCCCCAATCAATGCTGGTTCTAGGCCTCATTTAGCGCCCAAATAAACTTTTATAATAGTTAAGGCATACCTGTGGCTGCCGACATCCGTCCTTCGAGTTCTTAGCTCTTTCTTCCATAACAATCTCACAGCAATCTCTACGTCTCAAGTGCAAGCGGCAGTGGACATACAAACATCGACAAGACCTCTGAAGCATCATGGAATTTCCTCGCATCAATAGCCACTCCCATCAATGAAGTCAAACGACTCCGACGCCACCAAGAGATACGAAGACATAAAACAAAAGCATAAACTTTCCTCTAGTCATACTATAGCAGTATAATACTTCAAAAGCACCAATGAACCAACTCCCAACCCCCAAGAGCTTCGATTCCCCATCGCCCAAAGATTGCAAAGACCAAGATGACCAACAACATCCACCTCCTCAGCAACAACACATCTACATCCAAGAGACCCCCCAAGAACGCCTCTACCGCATCTCCAAACTCCTAGAAGCAATGTCCATAGCCGACGTCGACGCAGTAAACAACCGCGACTGGTCGCCTACCTCCGCCTTATTCCAAAACAAAGCCACATACTGGGAAGCATCCACAACAGCCACGCTATCCGCCAAAAAGCTCACAGTCCAAGGTTTCGTCGATTCCATCAAGAAAAAAGTCGAAATGTCTCCAGACTTTAAACTAAGGATTATAGATTTTACGACTACGGTTGATGAGGGAAAAGGTCGGGCAGAGATTTTCGCAAACATGGAAGTCACGGGGGATTGGAGTGGTGTTGCGCAGAGAAATGTTACGCATTTGGAGTATCATTTGATTGAAGGAAGGTGGTTGCATGTTTCTCATAGGACTATGCCGGGGATGGATCCTATGAGTTTGAGTTTTGGGTGAAGGAAAGGAGGGAAGGATTGATGAGTTTGTGCTCAAGCGATGAAAACCGGCCCTGGGATTTCGAAGCTGAGGGCATGAGCATCCTTGTGTGGCAGTCTAGAAGCTCTGCCCAGATGCTCACAATTGGCAAATCCGCTCACTGTCCCGAAAGGTGTTCAAGAACGTTCCGGAGACGATCAGAGGCGAATGCGGCGAGATTCATCGCCGCCTTTGAAATACCCGGCTCATGCAGCTGCGAATACGTCTCAGAGAACGACGAGGACACCTTGCAGCAATTGACTCAGCAGGACGATGAAGACTGTGGCCATTTTCCGCTCAGCATACGCTTCGGCTGAGGGCCAGGATAGCTGGCTCGAGGGCCGCATTATCAGTGCAACAAAAAGGCCTCATGGCAACAATCAAGATGCAGCCACTTTCAACAGAAACGAGGTGATGGGACGGTGCCGTGTTTGAAAAGTATCATGATCTTTTATTACGGTCTGCTAGCATTTATGCTTATCGCAGGAGGTATCTCACGCTTCCACCCAAATGCATGACCTCCGCCAGGCGCACTGTGAAACGCCTCAACGGAAAACAAGCAACGCTATCAAAACAACGCTTATGCCGCCGCGACACCCTCACGGCGTCTGATGGTGAGCAACAGATCGTCCATAGGGAAAATGGTAGCAAAGACCTTGATCTCCTCGCTTGCAGGAGTCTTGGTGTGCTTCCAGTCATAGCTGGCGCTGAACTTGTGCAGCATGAGCATGAGGTTCAGCGTAGCGTAAGTCTGACCGAGACAGTAGTGTGGGCCAGTACCGAACACGAGCCAGTTCTTGTTGCCCTTCTCCTCTGCGTCGCCAATCGTCCATCGTTCAGGAACGAATTCGTCAGGCTGCTCGTAAACTTCTGGGTCGTGAAGAGACAGCCAAGTCGATGGGACAATCATAGTGCCCTTCTTTGCGACGTAGTTGGCTTCTGGGATTGGGAAATCCTTCTTCACGAGGTATGGGACCATCATAACTGGTGGACGGTAGCGGAGAGTCTCCTTGACGACTGCTCTGGTATATTGCTGCCACAATGTCAGTTCTGTAGTTGCTCTTACTGAGTTCGCAACTTCGACTTACCATGCTCTCAAGGATTTCCAGGCTGATCGGCTCATTTGGATTCGGATGTAGTCTGTCGCCCTCTTCCCGCACCTTCTGCATGATATCTGGGCGGTCGGCCACGATCTGGAGCATCCACGAGCAGGCGCTTGACGTTGCGTCTTGGGAGGCGAAGAGGAAGGTGAAAACAGTCATGGAGATTTCCAGATCTGTGAAGTTCCTAAGCAGCATTGGTGGCTTCTCCTCATCCGGCACCTTCTCGCCCTTGGCAATACGCTCTCTGTAGCGCTCGGAAGCGATCATTTGCATGACCCAGCGATCCATAATACACTCCGGCTGAGCACCCTTCTGCCTCATTCGGACCTTCGACTTAGCAGCGCAGTTGGAGAACGCCTCAAGCACTTTGTCGGCGCACTTTTTACCGTACCAAGTCTTGGTGAATGGGAGAATGATGGGGAAGTTCACGAGCTCAAGGGCTGCAGTGATTAGATAGTAATCGTCCGCAATGCGCTTGACTTGTTCCCTGCTCATGTAGTGTCCAACGAAGGTACGGCAAGACACAGCACACATGATCTCACGAAGCTGGTACACCCATGGCTTTGGCTCGCCTGCCGCCTCGCTCTCGCGCAAGAAGTCCTCGAAATATTCGTTGTAGACCTCCTCTTGTCCAGGCAAGTAGTTCTCCAGCGCTTGTCTAGTGAACAAGCCGTTGAGACCCTTGCGATATTCAACATGCTCCTTTCCGTCCAAGAACACCCAATTCTCTGGACGCAACAGTTTATGCGCTACGTCGACCACGCATGGCTTGACGTACATCGGGCTGTTCAGGACCTTGCGGGCCATGTCGCGAGTGGCTGCGATGACGACAAATTTGTGGAAAACGGAAACGCACGAAAGCGGTCCAGAGAGCCATTTTGTGTGGTATGCGGAAAATTTGGGGTTGACACTTTCCAGAAATGGTCCAACGAAAGGGATTTTCCAAGCGTCTCCTGCCAATGGGCCCTTGTGTTGCCAATATGATACTGAAGACGAATTAGCTATATCTGTGCTTTATGTACGCGTCGCAGAGTACTCTGCACTTACATTGATCGTAAACTATGGCTGCCAGGAACAGGGTCAAGAATACACCAAACCAGCTCACAGGCGTGAAATTGTCGAACGCTTTGCTTACGAACCCGGTTTGCAGCGAATCGATGGTCGCGTGGATGGCGTCTGGGTGGGATGTTGCCGAGGCATTGAAGGTTTCCATAACACTCGCCATGCTGGCGATGGCGACGTAACCGGGCGCGGGCGTGCCTGAGTCGAGACGCACTGTCTGTGGTTTCGTGTGCTGTTCGCCTCCAATCAGAACAGTGCCGTGCCTGAGCCTGGAGAGCTTGATTAATTCCTCCTCTTTGCACCGCCGATCCTCGAGATCGCGGGCTGTATGACTTTTCGCAGGTGTCTATGTGGAGGTAAGAAAGGAAAAACCAGAAGCAAAGAGAGGGAGGCTGGTAGCAGAGACAGTGGCCCGGGAGCTCAATGCTGTATTTCCAAAAGTCGTTCGATTTCTGATTATTCATGCTCTGGCCAATGACGGACCTTGCCGTTCCTCGCGCAATCTACCCGGCACTTTCTTCTCCATCTTACCTTCGGTCGCAACACTTCTCGTCTGATTCATGACGTCCGCTATCTTCCCAAAATTCAGCCAGCTTCCGCGGAGCACACATTTTGCATTGGTATGGACTTCTTTGTGAAATGAGCACCATTGCAAGGGCAGAACCACGCCTTCCTTCAGCAAGAGAATCTTCAGGCAAGGAGCAAAGGGTCTTTGATGCTATGGGTCGACCGAGCATAATCCGGATCAAAATGTCTGCTATTGGTCTTCATCACTAGTTCCAGATTCGCCTGGGGTGATCTCGATGGAGAATCGCATGATTTGGGGGAGAATTGCCTGATGAGTGAGAGCACAAGATGGTTCTGATTGAGCAACCGGAGCATCATTCACGATTGGCAGCACCTACGCTTAAAGGCTGGACCAAAGGCTCAAATCAACGGCACCTACTGGTTGCCATGCCATTTAATGGTCGAAAGAGGTCCCTGGACCGACAAAAATCCCGATCTGAATGATTAACACAGCATTATCGGCCACGTAAAGATAGAAAATGTCCGCAATTTTCAGGCATGGCTTGCCGTCAAAGCGCAAGTCAATAATCCTAGGCCCATTGATACCAGCAGAGAACTGTAGACGTGGAACCTAGTAATCGCTTGAGACGTCGCGCCGGTCAACAATACACCGATTCGTAGATGGGAGGAAGGGCTACAAACCCAGGTAATGGCTTCAGCCACCAGAATTGGGTCAATGCTCCGAAGTCCATGTCTGCGAAATAGCGAGTGCAGACGCGACATAACAAGCAGAGATGAACAGTCCTTTATGAGAACTTGATTCTATCTTCGACTGCACTTCACGACAATGTCGTGGTATCAGAACTGGAGTTCAGAAAGACAGGCAATCATGCCCTGGCATAGCCCATCTTGAAAACCCTCCAAGCTATATCACTCACTCCCCTCCTGGCTCGGCAGACTAGGCTCCACCAAACAAATCTGCCCATACTCCAACCCTCTCAACCTCCTCACAATCCTCTCCCCAAACTCCATCCCAGTATACTTGACCGATACAACCGAAAACATGAATTTCAACTTCACATCTTCCCGCTGCCTCAACAGATCTCTCGCGGCCTTCCAACTTCCCTTATCAAGCAGAACCTGTTCACCATCCACATCAAGCCCCAATCTGCAAAAGAATCGAAGGTCTTTGCTAGGGACAGCCATTCCTGATCTGTCGATAACTCGTCGATGAAGGAATTTGATGACTTCGCCGTAAGACATAGAGTGTGGCAGGAGCATTGCGTCGGCTTTTGTTGTTGAGAGCTTGCCTGAACTCATGAGGTGGTCTTCGATCAAGCGGCCGGGCTGGTATTGTTGGAGGTGGACGATGATGGGGATTGCCTGATAAAATTAGCGGCGATTTGGCTGTAGCAGGTGCAAATTGATGTCGGCTTACTCGTCGTCTTTCATTCGCTTCTTCGTAACTTGGCGGACTGCCGGGATCCATGTCGGTAGTGGATGCCATGGAGCATTGAAGTCACGAAAGGAGAATGATGTGTGTGTTTGTGCATCTATTCTTGGATTTGCACTATGGTACATGGCTCTACCTCGCCTCCGTGACTGGAGTTTGCTACGCTATTCACGGGGTTGAGGATTGGGTAATGTACATTGCTCGTGGCTAATGCGCCTGTCGGAGGCGTGTTGCATCAGTCACGGGAAGTCTTGCGCGTGGCCAGCGGCCGTGATGCTGATGCTGTCATGTCCCTTCTGGAATTCGAACCGCTGGAGACACAGCGAGGAACAATGCGATTGTCCACGATTCGTAGTCAATCACGACTTGGAAACGTCGATGTCTGTTAGAGATGTTACCACCTCAAGTCGCTCCCTGTCGGCATCTGTCAATGGTGCATTGCCAGGCCGATCAACCACGATGGACTTCATGCCTGCGAGGAAATCATAGTCAGCAGTCATCACTACAGCGAGTCTAAGTTGTCTGAAGCCATAGCAAGAGAGCAATCCTGCTTCGACAGGGCATGGTGGCAAAAGTCTGTGAACAAGGACATCTCTCGCCGCTTGCAGGCACCAATCTGTGGCGACATCGCTTTGACTCACCACCTTTGATCGCAGCATCGACCTCCTTTGCGTTATCGCTCAGAAACAGCACTTCTTCTGGCTTGCGCTAGGGTGATGTCAGTCATCGCTCTCCGTATCTTTGCTCTTACCTCAAGACAGCCTACCTTCAGCGCCTCCGCTATCTTGCTGTAGCTAGTCGACTCGGTCTTGAGGCCGGCATTAGTCGTGTCAAACCAATTCGGCTCAAAAAAATGAGTCAAATCCTCCGTGCCAGCAGGCTGCTGTGAATCACTGCTTGATCCACTCTTATCTGCTGCCTGTTCATCAGAGACTTTCCCAGCAGTAGCCTCTTCATTCGAAACAACAGAGTCATCAGCTTTGACATCACGGTCATTTGCCTGCGGCTGCTCCACAGCCTCATCGTCATCGCTTTTGGCCTGCTTCTTAGTCGGTGGCTCAGCATGCTCTTTGTCCGCCTGATCTTCGGCATCTTCTACCGAACGGCCACGTTTCCTCGCAGAAGATGACGCCGCTGTCTCAGATGCGACTTGCACGTGTCCAAATAGCAGCTTCTGGGCAAAGATGGAGCCGGATGAGTAGATTGCCAATTCGAAGCCGGAGTCTCTCCATTGCCGAAGCTGAGGGACCACATCCGGGAACAGTTCTGTTCCGTAGGCACCTGTTTTGTAACCGGTTTCCCAGAGATAGCCTTGCAGGTTCTTGAGGTAGGCGATTTTGACGTCCCGCTTGGTCAAGTCTTCCACGTGAGCTTGCAAAGCGCCTGGTGACTTGCGGTGTTCTTCCGGGAAGGCATCACGGAATTGTGCAAATTCTGGGTCTTCCCACTTGGTAGCGAGGACTTGTGGTAGAGCTTTGATAGCGTACGGGAAACTGCAGGTGAGGAGGATCAGTGAACCACGAGTCGTAACTGGGTAGGAGCGTTGAATATGAAAATTCTGAAAGCAATGAAGAGCGGTGAGAAAGACCTACAGCGTGTCTTTGACAAACGCGATTGAGCACACCGTGCCCTCTGTGGAGTGTCAGTCATGGACTACGTTCTTGTGCACTACACCTTTGAATACCGATGTCGAATAAGATGCACTTTACGCCTTCCATATCTGGCAAAGGCACATGGAAAGTGAGGTGAAATTGTTGTGTGTTGTTGGTATTCTGGCAAGAGCCCAGTAGCAAGCATCTGCAGTGGACCCTGATCAACTCGGCGAATAATAATGCCGACCTGACCTACCTACCGCAGGTACATTTCATCCTTCGCAGCCACGAGCAGCGTGGCAGCCTTGAGGTTGGCAACACGGCTGGCAGATTTTGGTTGAGAGCTGCGTGGACTGACACCTCGGAGCGGTACGCAGTGGAGTTGGCATTGAGCTTGCCAACTCGCAATCAAACGCATTATACGTGAACGTGTGTATGCATTGCAATCTAGACACGACCAGTAAAGACCGTTTCATCCTACAATACTTCCGACTGCCTTGGTTCTGGATTCTACACCGCCAGGACGGCAGATACGATGGTTTCTCAACAACAGCAGCGGTGCGCCGTACCTGGACCATTAATCTCTCCGTGTCGCGTTTCGGGAAGGACTTGAAGCTTCGTGTATGCATAGCCGACGGAGGACAAGTGCAGCAAGCTCGTGCATTTGGATGCGAGGCCCGGAACGGAGTGCATGAGCTTCATCTACGTTCGCCCAAGTGTTGGCAAGGCTACTGCAACTCTAGGTATGCTTAACAGTAAAAGTCTTCCAGACTCCGAACTGCCATAGGCTGCCGAGCCGTCGCTTCAGAGGCGTGCATTTGAAGCAGTCTGGACTGGCGAGAGAGGTGAGAAGACATCTCTCACCGCTGGTTACGCGACAGCGCTGGCAAGATCGACACCCGCTCTCTATGCAATGTATGCAGATTGGGTTTTGCCCGAGCGGATACTGCCATTCATTCACCTCGATGTACAGTGCTGTTTTTTAAAGTGGCCAGGTCCGTGCATTGCGCTAGTGCGGGGCGTTAACGCCCCGCCAACGGCTAAACTGATTCTAGCTAATATTTGGTTGGATACCCCTTATTTTAAATAACGGCTTCGTAACGCTTACGTATTAAATCTATTATATTTT
>KZ106841.1:4894-174254 GCA_000504365.2 Pseudocercospora pini-densiflorae CBS 125139
TAGCCTCTTATAGAGGGCTTAGATAGAAGTAGAGAGAGGTAATATTAAGAAGCTTAATAGTTCGAATCTATCCGAGTCGTAATCCGTATAATATCGTTCGTCGGTAATTCGAATAGGTACTAGCGATAATTCGAATAGCTCGAGATATTATTAATATTAGTAGATTATATAAGGAAAGAGCGATCCGTAAAAGCTAACTCTATAAAAGCGGGTAAATACTTAGATAGGATATATTAGTATAGTAATTACTCGGAAGGGACTAGATTAGTAATATTAGCTAGTATTTCTAAAATAGGAATATTTTAGGATATTAGTAAGCTTATTAGTATAGGAATTACTTAGATAGGACTATATTAGTATAGTAATTACTTAGATAGTAATATACTATTTCTATAGCTATCGTAATTCCTATCTCTTTAAATACTTCGTACTAGATCTCTAAATATTTAAAAAACAAGATCTTTATAATACGAGATCTTTATAAAACGAGATTTTCGTATTTCTAAAATTCCGTACCCTTGCAATCCTCTAGTTAGCTAAATTAATATCTAGATCCTTTCTAGACCTAAGGATTTCTAGCTCTTATATTCTAATATCTACGGATTCTAATACCTACGGATTCTAATATCTATAGATTCTTATACCCTTAGATTCTTATACCTTTAGATTCTTATACCTTTAGATTCTTATACCTTTAGATTCTTATACCTTTAGATTCTTATACCTTTAGATTCTTATACCTTTATTACTATCTAAGTAATTACTATACTAATATAGTCCTATCTAAGTAATTCCTATACTAATATATCCTAGTTCTATCCGAGTAATTACTATACTAATATATCCTATCCGAGTAAGCCTCTTCCTATCTAAGTAATTACTATGCTAATGTGTCCCATTTGAGTATTTACCCGCTGTAAAAGCCTACCTGACTGCACGGCGGAAAGTCTGACCGAGCCGAGTCACGTGCTCAGTCACTCCCGCGTTTAGCGCAGTCGGGTTAACTGTCATCACTACTTCACAAGACGACACCCGCGCCATGTGCGGCATATTCTGCTCAATCAGCAGAAATGGATATGTACAGCCATCGGAAGCCGTGAGGCAGCATCTGCAGTCGCGTGGGCCGGACGCCTCAAATCAAATTTCCATCAAGTCCGAGAGGTCTACCAAGCAATGCCACCTCATTCTTCACTCGACTGTGCTATCGTTGCGCGGCGATAGCACTACTGAGCAGCCGTTCCAGAGATCCCACTCAGATTCCGTGCTTTGCTGGAATGGCGAGGCATGGACCATTTCTGGAAAGCGTCCTGCTGGCAACGACACCTCGGCCATGTACGACTTGCTATGCGCAGCAATGGCTGCAACGGGAAGTGTGGATGCTTCCCATCAAGCACAATCTGTTTCGAAAGCACTTTCGGCAGCGGCCGGTCCATATGCCTTTGTGTTCTACGACTCCTCATCGTCGAAGCTTTTCTTTGGCCGCGACTTGCTTGGGCGCCGATCTCTGCTTCACAAAGTCACATCCACTGGCGATATACTGCTTAGCAGCGTCACGGACGGTACTGCCGATGGATCTTGGACTGAAGTGGAGGCAGATGGGATCTACTGTATTGATCTTGAGCATCACCTAACAGCTCCAACCGTGCCGAAAGATGGCAGTTCAGAAAGTCTTTTTGGCTGCTTCAAGGTACCATACACCTTCGTTGATGACGTGAACAGTAACAGTGTCTCAGTAGGTCTATCATCCATTGCTGTGAGTGCACACGCTCATAGTCAGGTAGGTGCTACCCCAGCTGTCGCTCAACAGGCGAATATCCCAGTCAATTTCTAAGATTGATCACTTTTCCTTACCTGTACATGCCTTAGAAGAGCATCTATACAAATCGCTTACCTTTCGAGTCACGGATATTCCAGAAACTCCGCAGCGTTCTCGAGATCTGTTTGGTCTCGCTAGGGCGAAACTTGGTCTGCTTTTCTCCGGCGGCCTGGACTGCACAACCCTGGCACGGATGTGTCACGAGCTCCTGGATGTGACGGAGCCAATAGATCTCCTCAACGTTGCCTTTGAGAATCCACGAGTGCACAAATCTGCTGGAGAAGGAGCGTTCGAACTCTGCCCGGACCGGATTACTGGGCGTGCATCTTATGCTGAACTCTGCGAGGTCTGCCCTGACCGCGAATGGCGCTTTGTGTGCGTCAACGTGCCATACCGGGAATTCACTCAGCATCGTCGGCAGATCATCACTCTAATGCATCCACACAACACTGAGATGGATCTAAGCATAGCATCGGCGCTGTATTTTGCAGCGCGCGGCGAGGGCATGGTTGCATCCCAGCGAATTGTGCAAGATTGCGCATACACGACATCCGCACGAGTCCTTTTGTCTGGCCTTGGCGCTGATGAACTGTTCGCCGGTTACACTCGACATGCGACCGCTTTCAAGAGGAATGGCTACGAAGGTCTTTTGGATGAGCTGGACCTAGACGTAGCACGACTTGGGAAGCGGAACTTGGGTCGAGACGACCGTGTCATCAGTCACTGGGGAAGAGAGGCGAGATTTCCGTTCCTGGATGAGCGCTTAGTGCAGTGGGCCTTGGACATACCGGTGACGGACAAATGTGACTTCGAGCATCAGGATCAGATGGAGGAGCAAGATGGTGCATCAACGATGGAGCCGGGCAAAAAGATCCTCAGGTGCCTAGCGTGGAAGCTTGGCATGAAAGCCGTAGCCCGGGAGAAGAAGCGAGCGGTAAGCGAACCCATCCAGGTGTAGCATGGTCCTTCTGCTAACAGGATCCAGATCCAATTTGGTGCACGCACTGCAAAGATGGAGACTGGAAGAACAAAGGGCACAACATTACTATCGCCATAGGCCATAGTCCTGGAGATCGAATTGGTAAGTGCCATTTCTGTCAAGTCTTGATTACACCATACCTTTGTCATGATGATGATATGTGACTCTTCGGAGTTACATACAGATACTTGCGAGGTGCCGCAAAAGCTTGTGGCGATCTAGCCTGGGCTCATAGAGGCTGTGGTTGGGCGCTGCAAGGGCATCTATGACCTTGTTAAAGGCAAGTCTGATCTGTACGAGGGACATCTTGATTGACCACGTGCGAACTGTTGCATGGACACTACTAACATGTCGAGGATCTCAGGACCAGCAGGGTGACAATTCCGCCCCTTGTGATCATTCAGCCTCGAGACTTGAGAGAAATCTACGCAAGGAGACGTGATTGCGTTGAATGCCCACGATAAGATACCCGAGGACGATTCAGCAAACTGAATTCCACTGCAGTATGAGTACTCATGGCTACAACGTGACGGATACAGACGTTCGACGATCTCAGCAAACTTCGATCATCGAGTCCTTCCTCTACGTCTCCGGGAGATGATCGTATTGATGACCTTAGACAATGCTTGTGAAAGTCACGAAGTGTTCCACGTGCACTTTCACATGCGCAAAAGCTTACACGCCGGCACGAATTTGAGGACGCACTGAGCGCATGAGACCAATTTTTACAGCTATGTGACTGACACGTCAAGTATTTTCAAAGGTGCACTGACTTCGTGACAATGGCATCCAAGCACATGGAGGATGACTATGGACGCAGGACTCGCTCGAGGCCTGGCTCCAATTCCTATAAGTAAATGGCTTCTCTGACCCTCGAGTGCAATTCTTCTTGCATCAGAAGTTGAACCAACAATCGACAGATAGCAAGCAACGCGACAAGCTACCAACATCCGAGATTGACTTCACAACACTTGAGAACACATTAAGACTCCCGCACCAATCGGAACACGACACCTACCGGTGCTGACTATCATCAACAATGTCTTCCACAAAGGCTTTGATGATTTCCACCCTGCTTGCGGCTGGGCTTGCCACAACTGCCATTGCTGCACCGCCAGCATCTGTCCCATCGAGCAAAGGCACTACCTCCTCTGCTGCCACTGCTGCACCCCCAGCATCCAGTGGTCTGTCTTCGGTCAAAGGTGCCGCAACATCCGCTGCTTCTGCCTATACGTCCAAAGGTTCAAGCGCCGGTGCAGTCAAAGCATGTCCAGCGCCAAAGCCTGTGAGTACAACTAGTCGCGATATGTGCTGAGTTGTCTAATGACCCCAAGCAGGCCTCCTCGGGCAGCAAAGCTGCCGCTATGCCTCTACAGATGAGTCAAGGCGCTGCAGCTACCAGTCACTCTTCTCCTAAGCCTCCATCGGCAGGAAAGCCTAAGACTGCCCGCGACCTCAGCTCTACTGCGGAAGAGCTCTCCACGTCAATCTCAATGTATCCTACTACGACTGATACGAGGTCTACATCATTTTCGGAGTATATTGAGGCGAGAACAATAAGCCCATCTAACCTGAACAACAACCGCGACACGACTCTAAAGAGAGTCATCAAGCGTACTCCCAGCGCCGGCCCTCTGGAAAGTACCACTAATGGCGCTGATATCAGCGACTCCATGTCTCCAGTAGCTCCTGTGACTGATGCCGCGAACTCTGTTACAGGAGAACCACAACAGGCAGAGCCAACCGTAGATTCTGGAGCGGTTGATGACTCTAATCCTCAGGCAATCTCAAGTGCGGCTGACTATGCTGGGCCCACAGCATCTGGAGCCATGTACAACAGACTCGCTTCGGCCTCTGGCTTTCCATACCTTCGTATGTCTAATGGAACCGGCTTAGACGGTGCTGCTCCTCCATTCCCCGCCCAGACTGGCGACGTGTCTACCAACTCTCGTTTCCGTGATGGCAGCTACGAGGGCCATCTCAAAATTGGCACTCCTGTAAACTCGAATAGCTCTCTCGAAGCCCGTGAGATGCATGGCATTGTCAAGAGAGGGCTTTGGCCTGGAAGATCTGGCAGCAAGTCAACAGCCTCGACAAAGACTTCAGCACCTACCATGACTACTGGACCGTACTCAGCACATAAGACTAGCACGAAGAGCAAGGGTACATGGGGTAAATGGACCGACAAAGTCAAGGGTCGTCCAAGCACAGCTGGTCATAGCAGTGCCACTCACACCGCGGCGCCGCATTCGGGAGGAAACCACGTTGTTCCCGTTGCTCCTGGCTTGCAACCTGCTGCTCACAATGGCACCCACTCAAACCAGCACAACAGTCCGAGCTTCGAGCATGGCAACAACATTCAAGGTGCGCCACCAGGATCTGACCAGACCGGCAGCGAACCATACGCCGCTCACGAGCAGCATACTACTGAGAGCAATTACCAAGGACAGCCTGAGACTCAGGCCAATGAGCCGTCCAACCTGTCTCCCGGGAATAATTTCGAGAATGCACCACAGCACCAAGACCAAGCTGTGGATAGCACACAATCAGAGCCTCCCAACTCTCCGAACGCCGAGCCACAGACACAGAGCAACGACGAGTATCAAACCCAGGCTGCTGATTCGAACGTGAAATATGCCACAGGCGAACAAGTCCCCGACAGCCCGAGCACCTCTCCTCAGCAGACTGATCCAAGTTATGAAAGCTCGAACGTGAAGTTTGCCCGAGATGCAGCTGAGGAGGACTACGATGAAGATCCAGAAGTCTTGAACGGAGCTTATTCGGAGGATTTTTAAGGAGTCCTGGGCAGGACTCGAAAAGGCTCGCTCCCAATGAGCATGTCACCACTCGTCGAACAACTAGACGCTTCAAACTAAGCCCAACGAAGCCGAAAAAGTGTCGCGAGTTCCCGGATCAAGTCTGCTGTCCTGGTCGCTCAGCCCACGATCGTTACTGGACCAAGGAGGTAGAACCACCAGTCAGTAACGTTGATCTGAACTGCAACACCCATACACCCATGCACGGAGGCGAGCCTGACTTCTGCTGCTGGAGAAAGGGTCGGCCTGCACCAACATCGAAGCCATTCTCAGGTGTCCAATGCACTCCCGGCGAAGCTCTCAATGAGCAGTGCTGTCCTACTATGAGAGCAACAGAGAAGTTCTGGAGCAATCAGCAAATGCTTTCCCGCTGGAAGTTTTGGAAGGACATCATACAGCAAGGAAAGCTGAATTGCCGTGCAAAGAACACCCCAGGTGGAGGCAAATGTTGCTGGCCGAAGATCTCGATCGCCGTCACCTCACCAGATGGCACTGATACATCGATAGCGACCGAAGGAACTCTGACCATTTACGATAACCCTAAGAACGGGACCACGACGGATAATGACGACAAGACTAAGGACAAGATTCCTAGCAATACTTTGACAGCATGATTTCTGCATGTTATGAGCGGCATTATGTTTTGGCGTGCTACCGGAGTTCTGAGTCCTTGCTTCCTGCTTCTCATGGTTGGATTTTGAGGACAAGACTGATGGAGGATGTAATTTCATGCTGAAGATGGACACCAGATTGACGGAGGAAGTACCAGGAAAGGGACCAGACTGCCAGATTTTGGATCTATGAGAGACTTATACTCCTTCTGATGGAGAGCAAGCGACTGTTTCTGTACTCCTATGCGATTTGAGCTTCAATGACATCTTTGGGATACAAACTCTCTCGACTCCGACCTGTTTCATTTCTCATGCCAATATACTGCATCTCTCAAGCACCGCCTTCCCTCTTCGCATACTCATCCTCCATCCTCTCCTCAAAAAGCTTCTCAGCAGCTGCTTCAGCACTTCCAGGTTGATTGCTCGTGGTAGTCTCCTTCGTCTGTTGTTCGCTAGTCTGTGCAGATGCTTTGGGCTCGATGTTGCCGCCAGCATCTCCGCCGACAGCAGTCTCGCTAGTCGATGGCGTTTCTGTTGCGAGCCCAGCTGATGTGTGAGGTAGTGAAGCCATAGCTGATGATTGCGACTTTGATGATTCGTTGATGGAGTTGTGATCGAAGCAGGGATTCGTGAAGGCTAGCTGAGGTCATTGCATGAGTCATGTGGTTCTTGGCACGCGGCGCATCACGACACGACAAACTGTTTGAACCTGGGACCTTACCCTTATGCATATCTGTAGCACGCAACGGACCTGGAGCAGCGATTGAAGACAGGACACGAGACATTATTCTATCTCTCTGCTACTTTCAGTACAGCACATTGGCTTTCCATCCAGCCTTGAGAACGCGGACTGCAGTAAAGCACACCAAACCACAGACATAACTCAGCCCGGTGAAGAGGGCAGTCCCCCAATATGATCCTCCGCAAGCCGTGATGAGAGCTCCAGCTATAGGCAGGCCTATGAGTGTGCCGACTGAGACAATGGTGTATGTCGTTCCAATGTACCGGCCATACTCCTTTGTCGGACACAGCATGGAGATACATACTGGCGTAAGTGAAATATTGCTACCAGAAGCAAACCCCATGAGAGCAGCAAAAGTTATGGTGAGTCCCAAGATGGCCTTTGGAGGTGCACTCGAACTAGTCGCAAGAACTGCAGCAGGCAGCCAGAGGCCTATCGAAGACACGGCGCATAGGAAAACGGCTGCAATCTGCGTGTTGAATCGACCAAGCTTGTCTGCAAGATAACCTGGCGCCCACCGACCGAAGAACGAGCCGGCGTTGAAGATAGCCAGGAGTTGGTATGCGAAAGTCATCGAGATGGCGCCATTCGTGTCCAAGGCATAAGAGGTGATGTACGCGATCGGTATGAACAGACCAAGTTCCAGGAAGAAGGCGCCAAAGGTCACCAGCGCGAAGCATGGGTCCTTGAATACTCTCACGTCAGGAAGCGCACTACTGCCTGGCCGAGGTGGAAGTCGTGCGCGAATAAGCGCGATTGCAATCAGAAGCAAGACGAGAAAGATGAAGGCCTGAATCCGAGTCGCCCACGCCCAGCCGACCTTAGGAAAGAGGCTTTGCAGCATCAATGGGAATATCACGCCTCCAAGAGCTCCACCGCAAGTAGCAATGCCTGTCGCATTACCTCGTCCCTTCAGAAAGTAATGCCCAACAGCTGACACAGATGTCGTAAAAATGAAGGCATTTCCCAATCCGCCGAGGATTCCGAAGACTATGATAAAATGCCAGTACTGAGTGCAAATTCCCAGCAAGAAGATGCTCAGTGTCGTGCACACCGCGCCTGTTACAACAAGCCAGAAGGGGCCGTGCTTATCGAATAATGGTCCGATCTGGACACCAGCACCAAAGGCAAGAAAGATGTAAAGCGAGAAGATCCATCCGATCGTCGATTCCGAATATGCTGACAGCTGATGAGTAGCGAGGTATGCCTGGTATGTTCCGACTGTATTCATATAGCCGAAGCATGCCATCATGCCCGAAAAGCCGCCAGCGACAACGAGCCACGCTCGAAGACCACCTTCAGGATACGTATTGCCTTCGTCGTCGGTAGAAACGCCTGCCTTTTCCGCGCCATTGTTTACTTTGCCCTTCTCTTCATCTGAGCCCACCGGAGATCCGGAACTATTCGTTTCTGCGTTTTCGCTGGCAACTGAAGGAGGTTTCGAGGATGCTCCATCATCGTGATTATTTTCTTTGAAAGACATGCCAGATGCTATTCTCCAGGTGTACAGCAATGCAGGTGGACGCCTTCGATCTCTGATAGACGATTGAATTGAATATGCAGATTGCCACCAGCAAACAGTGCAAAGACAGGGGAGCAGTGATGAAAGAATATTCAAGACAACAGCCTACCTGGTGCACACGAAGTTCATGCCTGATCGCCGAGGTGGAAGTATCACAGTTTCACAAGACTGATGCTCGACGAAACGATGGCGGTGATGAAAGACGTAATTTTGCAAATCCACAACATACTTCAAGACGATGCTCGAAGAAGGTAACACAAATGCAGGGTGATGGAACGACTGTCGACGGACTACTCCGGGGAGCACCAATTTTACATAACAAGATCTCGAATGATCTACAATGCGGGCCTTACCATACCCAATCCTGCCGTGAAATATGGATTTCCACGTGGCTCGAGTGCCCATACATGGTTAAGCGGCTCTACAACGCATGAACTCAGAGAATCATTCTCGCGGCTCAAGAGCTTATTGTGACATCACATCGGACATTTCTGGGTCTGCATTGCTCTTATTTGGTCGGCATGTGCTTAATTGAGTTGACCATTGGTTCTGCAGTTGAGAAACACTCCAAGCCATCAGGTGTCGGAAGCGCCGAGAGCGCTCTATCATAGCAGCTATGGATACTATCAGACCGCCATGTCTGCGCTCTGCAATATTTCTCTCTTGTCGGAAAATTGAGTACACATTCGTAATAACCTAGCCAAATATCGAAGATTGCCAAAATGGGATCAATCGAAGAAACAAAAGCACCAGTAGTCTGCGTCTTGTAAGACTGCACAGTCTAGAGACGAACTCTTCCCCAATTGCTAACGTTATCAAGTTGCGGCACATCAGCAGGCAACTCCCCAGTTCACCTCGACGCAGCGCGCTCCTTAGCACAAGTCTTCCACAAGAATGGCGTCAAGCTGGTATTTGGAGGAGGAACATCAGGTCTGATGGGACAAGTCGCCGGCGAACTTGTCAAGCTTTCCGGCCCCGAAGCAGCACACGGAGTCATTCCCAAAGCACTGATGGCTTTTGAACGGAAATACACGAACGACGAAGATTCAGCTGAGAATGGTTTGGAAGAGCAGAAGAAGATCGATGAGAACAAATTCGGCAGAACGACTGTGGTTCAAGATATGCATACCAGAAAGCAGACGATGGTTGATGAGGTTCTTGCCGGTGGACCAGGGAGTGGATTCGTTGCGTTGAGTGGTGGGTATGGAACGTTGGAGGAGTTGATGGAGGTGAGTCGAAGCGAGCGATATTACAATCAGAAGGCAGGAAAAAACGTACTAACTTTCGCAGATTGTTACCTGGAATCAGCTAGGAATTCACGACAAGCCCGTGGTCTTATATAATGTCGAGGGATACTGGGATGGACTCCTGCAGTGGGTAAAGAAGGCTGTAGGCACAGGTTTCGTTGCGAAAGGCAACTCAAGTATCATGAGTCAAGCACATTCAGCAGACGAGGTTCTCAAGAGACTACGAGACTATGAAAGTGCCGAGGGCCGGCTACAATTGCAGTGGGATGAGGAATAGAGGTAAAATAGACGATGCAATCGAACATTTGAATCGATTGTGACATTTCTCCTCGACCAAATATGGAGCTGAATGAACAGAGACCACCTTATTTCCAACTTCACTGACACGACGGTGTGAATGATAGCGTGAACGTGATACGAAGTCAAAGCTGTCTCTCAGCAGAAACTTGACGTGCAGGGACCGATATAGATCTGACTCTCGTCATGTTGAACGACTATCACGACAGAAGCGGTCCCAAATCGCTCTTCGCTAACCAATCCATATCCCTCTCAGCACCTGCTTTGATATACTCAATCGCGACCAGCTTCCATCGCTCCCCCTCTTCTTCACCTTCAACATCCCAAATGCCCAAAGGCATCAACCAAAACATCATAGAGCCCATAACTACAGCAGTCCGACACACAAATTCCTCATTGACAATCTTCGACCCAGCACCCTCTTTGTACGCAGTCAAGAAAGAAGACAGAAGTCCTCTCTCTTTACCATACTTCGCTTCCAGAACCATTGCCTCAGCAGCCCAGAGTCGAATATCGAAAGCCGGATCCCCGTATCGTGTACACTCCCAATCTATGATTCTTGCAACAGGATCAGAACTCTCCTTATCTGCGAGGAGAGTGTTCATGGGTCTGAAGTCGCAAATTGTCAAAGTCTGGACTGGGCCTGGCTTTTGGAGGAAGGGTACTGCTCGTTTGACAATACTTTCATCGATGCCTCTCTCCTCGAAGCCTGTGCGGAGGAAATCGATCTCTTTTTCAATGACCATTTCGATCACCGAGTTAGTCCAGGTTTCGACTTCTTCGTTTCCGATCGATGCGACGTGTAGTCTTGCTAACCAACTTCCTAATTTCGAGCCGAGAGCTTCAGCATCTAGGTCAGGGTTCTCGATGAAGGCTGTCCGTAAATCCGTTTCTCCAGCCCAGCTCATGACGAAGCCGTCCTTGGTAGCTTGAAGCACACTCGGGACTTGTACACCATCCTCTTTCTGGCCGGCCTCTTGGACGATGTCCGTGTTTAGAGCACGAACCTCGTTGTGCATTCGACCTTCAGGGACCTTGAAGTTGGGAATGCCTTTGATCTCGCTGTCTCCATATTTGAAGACGCAACGGTTGTGGACTTGATGCGAGCCTTGATATCCGTCGAGACGCCAGATATATGCTGAGTTCCCACCCTTCAGAGGTGTGGCTTGCTTGTATTTGATGTCGTGGTCGGTGAGATAATCGTCGATAGATTGTTGCCAGCTTCGAGGAGCATCTGGCATTTCAGTAAGAACGTTCGCCATGGTGTGAGATTGGAGTGGTGTTGTGGTCAAGTGATCGGAGGACGCTGCTCTTCATGATAACTCATCATACTTGAGCGGCTCTCGACACATCGAGAGGTCTGAGCACCCTCACCGCAAGTGCATCACACCGAGACCGTGCACAAGCCGACCATGAAATCGATTTCTTGCCTAACGTCTTGAACTGTCACATCGACTTTGGAAAGTGCTCGTGTGACACCCCAAAGCGGTGGTTTGCAGGACCCGGAAGGTTGCGCTGGTCGCTTGATGTCCCGAGTCAAGGGAAGAGCTAATGTGGACTGCCCTTAAGCGGCTTCAACTGTGCGGACATGACATCTGTGGTGTGCAGAATCCCTGCAATCTCAACCACAGTCATAGCCGTTTACAGGTCCCAGCCAGTAGTGGACGACGAGCTTGCTCGATTGGAGTGCTGGCACAATTTGGGGTCGACAGTTATTGTTGATCTAGGACAAAACTAGAAAATGCGAGTGGTCCTTGATTGGCTACGCAGACACGGTTGCAGAACTTACGGAGATATACCCTGCCAAGACCTATGATGATCCAGTGGCTCGCAGATCGTACGAAGCGGTGCGCGGTCGGTGGGCCCAGTACCAGATAGTCACGGATCTTCGACAAGCACCAAGCTAGTGGCTCGAGAGTGTTAGCATATGCATATGTCGATTAGCACATACCGAGAAATGTCGAACGGACAAGGTCAAAGTGATACTGATGCCTCGTGTTACTCTCACTGACAACACGACCACGCCATGTCTGAAGATTCATCGTCCCGAAAAGAAGACGACCTAGAGAAAAATGCAGACCACCAAAAGAGAGCCGACCCAAATCTCGTGGACTGGGAAGTGGACGATGTTGACAACCCGCACAATTGGTCAACAGCAAAGATTTGGAGCAATCTGGGCATGATCTCTTTCTTTCGCTTCTTGACACCGTTGGCCTCCTCAATGATCGCGCCTGTCACAAGTCTGGTATTGCAGGACTTTGGCAGTAACAACCAGACCATCGGAAGCTTTATTGTGTCCATATACGTCCTAGGATACGCGCTCGGCCCGCTTGTACTGGCACCACTTTCAGAGATATATGGTCGTCTGCCAGTGTATCATGTGAACAACGTGCTGTTCGTGATATGGAATATGGCCAGCGCTCTTGCTCCGAACATAGGAACACTGATCGCCTTTCGACTGCTCGCTGGCCTTGCGGGAAGCTCGCCTGTGACCATAGGAAATGGATCAATTGCCGACTGCGTTCGAAAAGAGAAGCGAGGAAAGGCGACGGCGATCTTCACAGCAGGACCACTTCTCGGACCGGGTAAGCACTGCCCTGGATATGCTGCTTTTCACGCGAGAATGTTTGCTGACCCGTTGTAAAGTCGTCGGGCCAATCGCTGGAGGATTTCTCGGCGAAGGCGCTGGTTGGAGATGGATATTCTGGCTCATGACCATAGCGGTATGTCCTTACTGGTCTTCTCGTTGTGCCAGCATTGGTTGACAAGTCTTAGTCCGGGCTGGGCGCTGCCATCGCCTTCTTATTCTTGCGCGAGACGTACGAACCAGTACTTCTCGACAGACGAACAAAACGTCTTCGCACGGAGACCAAGAATCCCGACCTCTATCACCGTCACTCGAATAACCTGACGAAGAAAGAAGTGTTCTGGAGAGCTATTAGCCGGCCACTCACCATGCTCGTAACGTCGCCAATAGTGATTATCACGAGTCTCTACGTGGCACTAGTGTATGGCTACACATATCTGCTCTTCACCTCTTTCGAGTCGTTGTACCGAGAGATATACCATTTCAGCAACAGCATTGTTGGCCTAACATATTTGGGCTTCGGCATTGGATGTGCTCTCGGTCTCCTGATCTTAGGCAAGATCTCGGATCGCATTGTACAGCGCTTTTCCACGTCCGAAGAATGGAAAGCAGAATATCGCTTGGTACCCTTGCTCCCAGGTTCACTCCTTGTGCCCATTGGCCTCTTCTGGTATGGCTGGTCAGCGGAGGAACACGTCCAATGGATCGTTCCAATCATCGGAACAGCCTGGGTCGGACTTGGTACACTTGCGGTGTATATGCCGGTGCAGTCTTATCTTATAGACGCCTTCCCACTGCACGCAGCATCTGCTGCCGCTGCGAATACGCTTCTGCGTTCTTTGGCAGGAGCATTTCTTCCGCTGGCAGGACCGGCTCTTTATCGATCACTTGGTCAAGGCTGGGGAAATTCGTTGCTTGCGTTTCTCGCTTTGGCATTCACGCCGATTTCGTGGATAGCGTTCAGTTATGGTGAGAGGATTCGAAAGCGATATCCAGGAAGGATTCCATGATAGCATTTGATGGATATGGATTTAGATCAGAACCAGTACCAATATCAACGTCCGTCGTGGTGAATTTCCAAAACGTTCACACGGGACACAAGTTTCGTGCCTGAAAGGTCGGAGAGGAAAGAGGACTGAGCATGAAGCGATAGAACATATGAAGCGGCTGCTCCCGCCCATCAAATATTGACAGTGCTAATCGATTGAGACCCCAAACACGCGACTTTCGTCACCCAGCTCAACTACAAACACATCCAGACAACAAACATCCAAAATAATCCAAAATGCCAGCTCCAACAGACGGCGAAACAAAACGACGCGCAGCCCGCGAAACCGTTGATATCCTTCACGAAATCTCCACCATTCTCGTGCGTTTAACCCCGATTTCCTCTTTCACAAGACTAACCCCGTGATCTTCTAGAACACAAACCTCGACCGTCAAGCGCTCTCATACTGCATATCTTTGATAGAGAATGGAGTGAATCCAGAAGCATTAGCTGTACGCGTACTCGCACAAAGTTGGACTAGCATTGTGATGCTAATATGTGAGCAGAAAGTCATCAAGAACCTACGCGCTCAGAATGAGAAATATGGAGTCAGTACGAGTGAGCAATGATGGGTAACTGGGCAAGCCTGGAATTTATCCTGCTCAGAAGCTGCGAGCTCATGATTGTTACTGGCGTTATGGCGCTTTGAGACGTGTTTCATGATACCCATGATTTGAATGGAGATGAGAACATCAGTGGACTTTGATCCACGTTCACTTCATGCCTCCTATCTCATTTCCAAGCGGGTGTCTGGTATCTTGCTACTAGAGTCCCAAACGAACTGCGCATCTCAATGAGCGAATCACTGTACACAACGAAAGACGATCCGCCAGATCTGGACGCATTAGTCGGGACCGTCTTCCTCCTCTGCAACTTTCAGACTGGAGACACTATCCGCAAGCCCATTTGTCGCAGCTTCACGCCGCTTTGGCCTCTTCTTCTTCTTTCCGCCCATACTGAGTGGGCTCTCTCTGATCCATCTAGCGATGGCCTCCGCACGATCAGTGCTGATGGGATACTCCTTACCGTTCTCATCTTGGGCCCATCGCTTGGGTGGTGGAGTTTGCTCGCTGTCGCCATTGGTCGATGCCGAGCTGCTAGCAGGATTAGAGGCCGACGAGCTTTCTATAGTCGCTTGCTGCTTGTCTTTGAGAGGACCAGAGAGGCCTTGCTCGTCCTCCATCGCGCGCTTCTCTCGAGCTCGCACAGCTTTCTGGAAGGACTCTTCGTCAACCACGCGATCGTCCGACAAAGCTTCTAGTATCGACTCTTGTTTGATGCGCTCCTTCTTCTGATCCGGAGTCTCGTCCTCTCGCGCCTTCTTTCTTCTCGCGAGTGCGCTCGAGCTATTTGCCGAATTCTCCTTGGCCCATCCACCAGCAGCATCCGGGAGCGGCGCAGGAGCGCAGAGTTTCTGCCAAGCTACGCCAAGTCCGATCCAGTTGTTAGCACGCCGGAGCACCTCGATCCAGTCTGCTCGAGCAGGGCTTCGAGCGGCTTGGAAGATAGGATAGCCATCTGCAATCCTGGCTAGACGAGCTGCATTATGTGCATGGCGCAGCAGCTCGGTAGAACTGGTCTGAAGTAGAGCGTGCGCAAGAAGGAGCGAGTGCAGTGCATCCGTCAGAAGAGGGTGATACGTGATAGCTTCGCGCGATCCGAATGCTTCGTTGAGCGTCTCGTTGTTGCGCATTGCTTCGGTCGTTTCTGCGGTTGGAAAAGGCGGAAGATCTGGAGGTGGCTTCTCAGCGAACAAAGCGCTCGATGGGTATATCTTTGGCGATGGAAAACGCGGAAAACCATTCTCGTCACGCTCGAAAGGCTCTGACTTCGACTTTGACTTCTGGTGTTTGACAAGTTGCTGCGCAGACTTCTCGTCGCCACTGCTGTTCTCAATTTCCTCGCCATCTCCATTCAGCTCGACCAGACGATTCTTTGGCAGCGGCATCTGTGTCTGAGATTGTGCTTTGTTGCCGTTCGCCATATCGTAGACTCGCCGCATGATCTCGTTTGTGAGCTCGAACGGTAGCCCTGGCGTATAGTCGAAGTGAGACAGAAAGGCAATATAGTCTTTCATGGCCCGCTTTGCGTTAGTCTTGACCACCTTTCTCGCATTAAGTCTCTTCTGTTGAGCTTTTGCGTCCACGCCATTCGTTTCACCTTTCTCCTGCGCTTCCTGATACTCCTTCAACCCGTCCAAAGCCTCATGCACGCTTTGACAAGCGATAGTAAGGTATACACCTGCACGATTGAACAAAAGCTGCATTTCCAAGCTTGAAGGCTGATCCTCCTCTTTCAAAGGAGGCACCGACTTCCAATCCCGGAATCCCCTCTGCCATGCTTCTTGTTCCTCCCTCATCTTGCTAGCCAGTTCTAGCTGCTGCTGATTGGGCTTATGTTGTCTTTTCAACTGTTCCACGATCTGTAGAGCTATGGAGAGATCGTATGCTGCTCCATCCCATTGCTTTTTGAAGATCTGCACAAGTGCTCGAGTACGTAGTGGTGCCGGCTGGTGCTCTGTCGGCAAAGCGTTGATAATGTCGTTCAGAGGACCGAGGGGTGTGTTCTCCTCCATAGCACGAGAAGGGATTTTCTCATGGAAGAAATGCACGTATCTGGCATCTGTGAACCTGGGTCAGCCATGAGGATCGATTGTAGAAGCCTGCCTTCAACATACCCGTGCTATTCGGCTCTCGTCTCAAGACCTCGAGACCCACATTCTCGATCGTGCTGGTAGCTTGCATAGTCGCTACACTAGCAGCGACTTCGTCGAGCTGGAAAGCCTTGCTGAGAAGCTTGACGGCCTTTTGTCGAATCTTGAATATCCTCTCCTTGCTAAGCTTCGTAGCATGTCCGCCTCCTGTCCCAAAGTAATCCATCTTGCCATGCATTGCAGTGCTCGAGACTCCAGTTGAAGCACGAACCGAGTCGTCCGATGCCTGGTCGACAGACTTTCTAATCTTGACAACATCGTAGAATACTGCGGGATCTACCAATCGAGGTGGAGGCATAGTCCAATTCTGGTGAGCGAGGTTATCGAGGATCTCGGGCGGCAGCTGAAGCCATGGTCCATGAAAGGAAGAGATGTATCGCCAATGCCTAACTCGTCGAACATCAATGTCAGCCATCTTTGCTGCGGTCGAAATGTCGGGAATAATCCTCATGTTGTTATTTTGCAATGTCGGATTTGACAATCCGCTAACAATAGCCCATATTACGCAAAGAGAGACAAGGAGCCAAAAGAGAGGGAGAGCGACATACTTACTTGTTCCTGCATATGATCAAGCTTGAGCCTGCCGAAGCATCTGCTGATTGCGCTGGCTCTGCGCTTCCCTTCTTCTTGGCCATGGTCGCCTCGTTGCGGTCGCATGCAAGAAGCGACCAAGGATCGAAAAGGTCGAGGGAGCAGGCCTAGAAGGAAGCTCAATGCGAATGTTAGAAAGAAGGAAAGTTGAAGTGGGATCTGGAAATAAAGCTTCGGGAGAGTCGAGACGAGGCGGCACGAAGCAGCCTGGAGGTGACGTTCGAGTAAACCAATGTTTCGTCAAAGTTTGAAACAAAGCAATTGAAAGGCTGAGAAACATCTCGCCCCACTGGTGAGACTCGATGAGATCTTTCGACGAATGAAGTGAATGGAAAAGATGCAACGACACTCAGTTGTATACCACTGTACACATTACCCAATCAAGGTGAAAGTGCGCCTTGTCCAGCTCTCGAGAAAGGACCGTACTGTAGAACCGTTTGGGTATCATCTTCCCATGAATGCTTCGCTCCCACGCTCCAGTTCCGAACCATGCAATCAACCAAAAACGCCGTGATCGAACAAAATGATAGCAAATGAAGCCTTTGCGTAGATGTAGTCTTTCCTTCGCGAAACCTCCTTGTGCTCAAATCTCTGAGCTCATCATTGGCTCGAGGGCACTTCGCGGAGCTTTGTGGCATCGGCCATCGTACTCGACACAAGCATGAATCTCAAGACTGCCGCGATGCATTGGGGGCCTCATCGCTTCCTGCTTTTCTGGATCGCGTTCTCATCGCCTTCGAAGACGAAAGCATTTACGACCTGCCCGTTCTTCCAGCCTTGTGCTTCCAAAGTCTTACCCTCATCTAGAGCCTTGCCTAGATAGACAAGTCTACAATGCCTGACATTGATTTGGTCTTTGATGGAACGTATGGCCACAGACACATTCTGCTTTGACCCGATGGTGACCTCCATATCGCTAGCACGGTCACTAAGCCGCACTTTAAGGCGAAGCTCTTCGCCAATGGATTCTGCCCGACCTTTGCCCTTTTCTTGACGACGAGCCAGTGAGGCTTCGTTCGCCTCATCCTCTTCGTCCTCTTCAGCTTCGGCATCGCTGTCCTTACCCTCGTCTTCTATGATGTCTTGAGGGTCTGTTACCACCCAGTAAGGCAGATCATATAACTGCCCTTGTTCATCGTATACTCCCTCTTGCTGTTTTGCCCTCGTACGTCCTCGTCCAACTTTACCGTGCGGACACGTAATGCTAGCAGCATCCAGAATAGCCTGGGCTTCGGCGATGTCGTCTTGCCGTAGACACTCGCATACAGCTTTTAGCGCATCCCAGATCTCCTGTCTTCCAGTCACTCTCGTCTCAAAGAAAATACGTCTCTGCTGTTCAAGATGTGATCTGGTCCATGGAGGTGGCCGGTTAGAAACGTTCTTTGGACTCGTTTCTAAAGGCTTGGGTCGTTCAATAGGCTTGTTCGGCCGTATCACCGAGTTTGTGGCATGTCTTCTCGAAGACGAAGGCTCGTTCCCATCTCGCGAGCTTGTCTGCTGGTGGATGTTCGCTCTCGAGGAATCGTGAGGTAGATTGCCGTCTGAGCCGGGCGCAGGTGAGTCGCTTCTCGATTGACAGCAGCCCTGCAAGTTGTGGTCAGCCTATCTGGAAAGCAGAGGTTGCAGAAACACTATGATGACTGAAAGCGGCTCGCGGCTTTGACCCATCCAAGCTCAATCTTGAGCATGCTATGTAGACGATAATAATTCCATCCTGCGTCTCCTTTTGGCGCGACGATGAGCCCCAGTATGTCCAGAGAGGAGCGGGTGGCATGATGCAGCATTGGTAATTGTAATCACGGTCCTGTGAGCAAAAAAGCTGCAACTACAAACCGCAGCCATGTAGTGTAGAGCAGAGAGGTGTCGCGATGTGCCATGAGTCGCCATACTCACCATGTTCAACTCAATTCATGCTGCTCCTAGCAGCAGGCCAGAAGTCCTCACAGTGCAGTTTTCTTCTTAACGCACTCGAGCGTGCTATGCGGAGTCGAATCCTGGCTCGAGCGATGTGGTCTCTGGCAAGTGGTAGTGAATATGTCTAAACAGCAGTCCTCGTCGCCACGTCGTCAAAAAGATATTGTTACTGGCGCTTCCGTAATGACGCCAGAGAATGGCCTTGACGCCGAGCTATTGATAGTGTATTTGGATTTGGGATACTGGACCAGGTAGAGCCTTGTCCGAGGTCAGGACAGGGCTTCGTCGTCGAAATGATGAGATTAAGTTGTAATTAAGAATACCGATACGGACGGGCAGTGCGCATGCACTTAGAAGGATATTAGCACGCGGAAAGTGTCAAGTCGTGGTAGAAGACAGTAACAATGCGTGGAGGCGAAGCGTGGAAGTCTTGAGCGGAGTTGCAAAGCAGCTACGATGGAATTGGTCAGGCGCTAACTTGGAACGCAGGAGGAGTACGAATACATGTCTGTTCGGTGCGTAGCTGCAGAAGGGAGGCGTTCAGCCAGACCAAATAATGGATGACGGCACCAGCTCCTAGGAAGCCGCTCTCGCCGCTACAATGTTACCTAACAAACCCTCTCCCATACTTGACTTGGCACGAGTTCTGCTTGCTGTCCCTTCTCACGTCCACGTCCAATGGGTCCAACGCCTTTCTGTGAAACCTCCTTGATGCTGCAGCACCGCAAGCTCCACGAAGGAGTCTGGTACCACGGTGAGTAGTCTCAAAAGCACACATCTGACTCGGCATTCTTTTGGAACAGCGCATTGTGAGACCTAAGGAAACCATCATGTTTATTACCAGCCACTATTACCGCTATCTACCGAACCGCATGTTGAAACGACACCTGGGTATCTCATCGAAATTGATGAATGGGTATTCGCGACTGCCGTCCGACCAGCAAGCTCACCAAGACACATAAACCAAGTGCCTGGTAGCCACGCTGGCCAGATGCCGGGCAGTAAAATCATCAAAGCATGCCAGAGCAAGAGCTAAACAATGCAAAGTGTGGTATCTGAGCAAGCAAACAAACAACCAAAAAAACCAGACCCGCAATTTCCTTCCCAATGCACGCGAAAAAGCAACAGTGGCTGGCGCAGACCGTGAGTGAGTGATTGGAGTTGGTGATTAGGTCCGGCGCAGCTCCGAGAGGTGAGTATGTGGGTATCTTGGGAATTTTAGGATAGACGACGATTCGTGATGCCTCATCCGCGCCGTAGGGGTTGCGTGACAAGTCGATCAGGATTCGCACATCTGGTAGGTACGACCTCTCTCCAGAACTGCATCAGACTGAGAGTGTCATCGTGCTGCTCGTACTCCACGTTCAGCGCGATGTTACCGGCAGGCATCTTATGCGGTGGCGGTGACAGTTGGCGTGGACTGGTGCTGAGGTTGGCCAACGTTGACGGCATCTGGGACGACATCACCAATGCTTTGCTGGGCCTCTGGCTCGACCTTCTTGGCCTCACCGTTGACAAGAGGAGCCTCCTCTGCTGGCTTGGCCTCGGCGGTCTCCTCCTTCTTAGCCTCAGTAGCAGCTGGAGTTGGAGCCTCCTTCTTTGGGGCCTGGATGCGGTTGAGAGCCTTGCTGGCACGGCGACCGAGGCTGCCGAGGACGGATTGACGCTTGTTTGGAGTGGTGGTCTCAGACTTTGGCTCCTCGACCTTCTCAGCTGGAGTCTCAGCAGATGGCTCGACAGCGGCAGCAGCCTCAGTGGCTGGTACTGGCTCCTCAACCTTTGCGGGCTCAGCAACAGCTGGAGTCTCCTCTACAGCTGGGGTCTCCTCCTTCTTGGCTGGCTCCTTCATCTGGGTAGATGGGCTGACACTTCGGTTACGCTTGATGAAGCCACCAATACCAGAGAGGAAGTTGTTCTTCTCCTTGCTTGGCGAGGTAGCTGGCTCCTCCTTCTTGACCTCAGTGGCCTCCTCGGCCTTTGGCTCCTCAACAGCTGGGATGGCAGTGTCGGCAACCTCAGTAGAGGCAGTGGCGGTCTCTGGGAGGACTGGTGGGTTCTCAGAGACTGGAGCATCCTTGACTGGCTCTGGCTTGAGCTCGACCTCCTTCTGATCCTTCTCCTTAGCTGGGCTCTGGATCTTGCTCCAAGTCGATGAGACGCGTCCAAAGATACTACCACGCTTGGACGGCTTCACCTTCTCGTCGCCAGCTGGGGTCTCGACAGCCTTCTCCTCGCTGGCTTGAGCCTCCGCGGCAGCTGGGGATCCCTCAGCAGCCATGGCGGCAGCGATTGGTGCAGACTCGGTAGCCTCAGCAACTGGGGCAGCCTCGCCCTCGGTCTTGGCCTCCTCCTTCTCAGCCTTCTCCTCTTTCTTCTCTTCCTTCTTCTCGGCAACCTTCTGCTCAGTCTCATCCTTGTGAGCCTTCAGGCGGTTGAGGAGACCTCGGCTGGTGGATCGGCTCTTCTGGTCCTTCTTCTTGTCGGCAACCTCGCCATCAGAAGAGTTTGTGCGCTGCTCAGCTGGCACCTCGGTGCTCTTCTTTGGCTTGGACAAGCTGCGGGTGGCAGCACCGGCAACAACTGTGCTCGGCTTGTCTGTCAGAACGTTAGCAAGGCTCAGGTCAACCTCTGCTTTTTAGCGACTTACTGAGCTTCTCGAGCTCGGCTTTGTAGCCTTCGCTGGCAGTCACCTCCTCCTTGGAAGCCTTGCCGAGCTCGATAGCCTTCTCAATGCTGAGGTACCAGCCGTCACGCTTGAGCTCGTCCTCAGCCTTGAAAGTGTGAGTGTGGGTGCCGATCTTGAAAGAGAACTCGTGTGGGTAGCCCTTCTTGAGATCTGTGGCGTCGTAGAGTGCAAGAACATCAGCTGGGTGCGTCTTGTCCGAGTCACCCTTCTTGTTGAAGAACAGAAGCCCTTTGCCGGTTTGGCTGGCCCAGGCAACAACTGGATGCGAGACCTCTGGCTTTTCGCCGCGGAGGTAGAGATCGAGGTTCTGTGGGACGACAGCATCGTCGCTGAGCCAGAACCCCTTCTTGGATGGGATGAGAGACCTGGGAAGAAATCAGTTTGTTTATCATGATGTTGTGGCGGAGGTAAGACTCACTTGATCACACCTGGGCCCTTGTATGCGAGCTGGCCCTCAGCGATGGGCTCGACAGCCTTCTCGGCAGCATCGGCCTTGACCTCCTCAGTGGGCGCGGCGGTCTGCTCGGTGGTGGTCTCTGGCGCTGCTACTGGTGCCTCGCTTTCGACCTTTGTTTCCACAGGTGCCTCTGGAGCGGCAACGGCGGGAGTGGTGGCAGGCTCAGTGGTGGCCGCCGGCACCGTGACGGGAGTGTCCTGAACAGTCGACATGCTCAATTATATCGTTAGAAAGGTATGTATGAAGAAAGTCGTAAATCAAATCACGTTAGACCGAGCTGCGCCTGGTGTTCAGATGGGGAGAGAACTGAAGGTACAGGTGTCTTTGCAGCAGCTCGATGCAGCGGAAGCAGGCAAGCACGAGGGTATCAACGCTGAAGGGATGCCAGGATGAAGGAGTACTCCTGGGTTTTGAAGAAAGGAAGCTGGCATCCGTGCACCGCAACGCTTTAAATTTGATTGTCGTGAACGGGCCACCTGCTATACCGCTACAATCTGCTACTTCTGACCGCTCACACTCGTTTTGCCCTGCCGCGGCGAGCGCACTGTGCTGCTGCATGCATGGCTGCTATCAGACACCAGCTGTGACCTGACCTGACATGCGTATCGGACTGAGTGACAGAAGGCGATATTGAGCCAGCGCTGACGTGCGATTCGAGAGACCCTACACCATGGTGCATAGCTGGTCAGGCGACTTTGATAACAACCTGCAGTGTGCTTGCGAAACGCGAGCTAGTTTAGAGCTGCAGCTTTCCTGCCGGGTCCTCCTGCACCACCCGCGAGCTGCAACTTGATGGCCATCGCCGTACCTCCACCGTACTGGTGATCTTCTTGACCATTCCACTACTGAAAACTTCTGCTCCGCTGCCACTGCTGCTGCCGCCGTCCATCCTTGCAGAATCACGTGTCGTTAGGCGCCTTTAATTTACCGACTCTGTCCAAGACTCCAATATATTCCAGCCACCGCACACAGCTGTCTTGGCCTCAGCGCGCCGCCGTCCGTCAACCTTTTCGCTGGTTTTGACAAAGTGTTTGGCGCTTTCATTTGGCGCCGTGCCGAGTTAGCGCCCCCGCCGAGACCCTCCAACTCTAAAAAGTCGACAAGCAGCAGTAGTGACTTCTGCATATCGCAGCAGGGATGCGAGCATCTCTAGTTGGCACACCATCACCATCATCACATGTCAGCAGACAAATTCTTACGATACTCCACGCAAGACTAGCCAGTCTCGTGGGTGCGAGAGCTTTGTCTTGGGATGTCTTGCACGAATCACCATCCTGTATCGCGATACTTCTCGCTCTTGCGAATCACGAGCGGGAACTCTAAACGGCCATTAGTATTGGCGCCACCACCAGGGTCGTTGCTATCGATAAGGCAACCGGCAATGGATTCCTTCAGCCGGTGGATGGTCGTGCTCTCGAACACCTCCTGTCGTGAACGGGCTCCTCACGTTGTGCAATAGATTTGTTGAGGTGTCAACCACCAGCTCCCCGATGCGATATGTCTAGGCTGGTAATGTTGCACCCGCAAATACACATCCTGTCAACAAGGAGTGCTTGCTCTTCTTGAAACACTCCTCCAGACACTCCAACCGAGATCTGAATCTGACACGCTGTGGTCCCTGGCTCAACCCGTGCCAACAGTAGCAACCTCAGGCCGACCCGCAGGCCGACCTGTGCCGAGTACGTTCATCTCACCACTGGTCGTAGCTCTGGCGATCAGAATCGAAGTGCGGATCTTCCGGCCAACACGTGCTATTTGCCTAGGCTTGCTAACACTACACATCCTTCACATGCTGACACATAGCATGTTCGCGTCGCTATAGAAGGACCCTTACTGCGTTGACGCGGCCTGAGCTGGATGTTCTCGCCCAGACGAACGCCTTCGCGACTTCGACTGATACACGTTCTGCAGGACATGAATCGCTGGCGTTCAACGTGGATTCGAGAACAGGAAACCTGAAACCGTCAAGCTGGCACAAGTCTCGCGCGTCGCACATCGCAGCCGGAAATGTATAGCCAAATGCGAAGCAAGGCCGCTATTCAACATGATGTCAACAGAGACTTTGACATAGATCTTGGCTCGGAATGGACGGAGTATACTTCGTGAAATGTATACACTCTGCCATGCTTTCCTGGCATTGTTACTGGAGTCAACCTGGACAAACATGCCGTCATTCTCTCATCCTACCAAGGACCTCCGACGCTTCGAGAACTACTCTCTGATCAATGCACGGAGCGTAAAGCCCAATCACGATTACTCGAGTCAGGATTGGCTCTTGAGCATCAAGCTGTTTGGGAACAGGTCCGCCTTTGCAACTGTTTCGTGGTAGATACTTCAAAAAATGCGACAGCTAGTCTCGCACGCGTCAGGTGAGATGGCGTTTAGACTCACCGATGAGTGTTTAGATGTCCCTCAATTCGACCTCGAAAGCACGCCGCAATCTGAAATAGATCAGCAAGCGAACGAGTGTCCAGAACTGCACTAGAGGCGATTGCAGAGCCGAAGACCCGTAGAGGATCGCAAGATCGTTTGGGAAGGCACGGAATCTAGACTTCATTTGAGAACGAACACTGCAGCTCAACTTCCGATTCGAATGTCGATTCGCATCACAGGATCAGCATCCATTAGCAGCATTGGCGTTGCATTATCCAGTCTGCAATGCTGTAGATACTCCCTGCAATTCGTGCAGGCGATCCTCCATTTGCCCCCAAATCTCGTCGTCGACCTCGTCGATCGGATAGTTGACATATTGCGCCAGCACCAGAGAGTCGCCTCCTTTCGCATCCAGCATCTGTCGGAACACTCCACAAGCACCAAGAATAGCCCATTTGCACCATCCCTATAGTCCAGACACCAAGGTCAGCACATGTCGAAAATAATCCCTCGACCATCGACACAGTCTCAGAGCGACCCCATGTCCTCGCAGACTCACCTCAGCAGTAAATGGATTTCGAATCACACTAGGCACAACCAAACTCTTCCTCCCATTATCCTGATCATCCGGGAAATCATGGTACAATAACCCCTGCTTTATCATATCATGTCTAAACATTTTCACCAAAGCCTGAGCAATCCTCGTCTCTTCAATCACATCTCCCAAAACTTCCGGACTCGGCCATCGTATCGTCAAGGTCTTGAGAGAACAATACTGTCTCGTGAGTCGAGCTGTCCATCGCGAAATATCTCGTCTCGGGATATCGAAGGACGGTGGGAGGTATTGTTGCGTTAGACATGTTCCGGAGTTATGGGATGTTGGGATCGTTGAGGTTGTGGTGTTGGTAGTGGTTGAAGTGGTTGAAGTTGAGGAGTCTGTTGCGCTCAGTTTAGCCTCTCAAAAAGTTCGAGTTGAGTGTGATAAGAAACGACTGACCTACCTGTTTCGGTCTCACCGGTAAGGTATTGACCCATTTGCGTAAGCTGGAGGCTTGCGAACTGGACGTTGATTTGTGCTCTGACATGGTTTTCCACAAAAGCCCAGAGATCTGAGAATATCGCGGGTTGTGAGGTGCAAGTTCTTTTCGACGAAAAGTCCATGATACATCTAATAAAGCAAGAGAAGGAAGTGAGAAACGTAGAGGCAAGATCAGGACAGGAAGAGCATTATTCTTCCGGTGGTGGTGGTTGGGTGAGCCCATCTTGATTCTTACCTTTTGCCAGGGATAAGCTTGGAGAGTCCTGCAATGTAAGTTACTGGTAAAAGCAAGAAGCAAGCCAAGTCAAGATCTGATGCACCAACACAAAAGTCTTGGAAGGAGAAGGAGCGACGAGCGACCACCACTTTTAAGCGCACTTTTGATACAACTTTTTTTGCTACTGTACAAAGCTTATAGGCTATGCTCGGAAAGCAAAGCTAGGTGCCTGAAACACTCTCCAGCCCTATAACGCCTCGCTTCGCTTGATGCTTTATCCTGGCCACCAACCCAATCGCTTTTTTGTACTCTCAACTCGCTGTAATCAAGACATAAGATGTGATGGCAGCCATACGCTCTGCACTGAGCTTCAAACCAACTTTGAGCAACTCTTGTGCCACCTCGATATCGTTCTTTTGAAGTTCCTCCCATTTTTCAGGCGTCAGAAGCCATGCGACATTGTGATCGCCTTCGGCATAGACTGTGCATGTTCGCTCTGTTTCGCTGAAGAAAGGTAATTCGCCACAAGTGGTACCGGCAACGATACTTTCGTGATAATTTCCTTGCTCGAGGGAGTATTCTGCTCTCAGAATTCCGGATTGAAGGAGGTAGAAGCCATCTGCGGCGTCGTGCCGAGAGTAGACTTTCTGACCTTTTGTCCATTCACGTTTTTCGAAATATGGTACGGCTCTGAACCAGAAGTCTTCATTCTTTTCTGTCAAGTCTTGGAAAGCTTGTAGGATCAGTGGTAGTGGCTGTTTGAGATGTTGCCATTTGTTTCTCTCGGGCTTGCCCTGATCTTCGGTTAGAGTCTGTGCTGCTGCTTCGTGTCGAGCGAAAGTCCGCGGCGATCCGATCATCCTATCGAGCTGCGAAATTGGCGAGGGCTTGTTTGGATCTGGTGATGTCGGTATTGCCATTGGAGGCGAATCTTCTGGGTTGCGTAGCTCATGCTGCTGCTTCTCAGTAAGTGTAATGAGCAGCCCATTCTCGCAAGCTTCTAGAGCGCCATTGAGGTTCTCGTAGACCTTCGGCGCAGGTGCGTCTTCAGCGTCTTCAAAAAGGCCGTCCATCTGCAGACTGCGGCCAATCTCGTCGTGGAGGTTGACACCAGCCAGCACCATTTCGACATCCCTTCTTCGAAGAATTCTATTCATTCTTCCAAAGGCTTCTGCTGCTGAAAAGTCAATTCCAGTGACATGCGAGAAGTCTAAGATCAGGTAGCGTATTGGTGCAGCGGCAAAGGTCTCCGCATCGATCAGAGCTCGCACTGTCTTCTCCACGTTGACGATACTGCCAAAGAAAAGATATCCGCCGAGCTTAACGACTCGAATCTGAGGGCCCACGCGATGCAGGTATGCTCGCTGGCGTGCATGTCGCCGAACTGTGGATTCAGCAATCTCACCGGAGAACTCAGCACGAATGACTGTCTTGCGTGATGTCTGCACGACGTAAACCAGACAAGCGAGACCGATGCCGACCGCTACACCGACCACGAAGTCGTAGATTCCCATGACCAGCGCGATGACCAGAATGGTAAAGTATTCAAGTCTGTGCAGTCTCCCATATGTGTCAATCAAAGCCTCTTTGGCAAGATCGATGCCAAGATAGTAGATCAGGGTGCCAACAACGATGACGGGCACGTAACCTATTACTACTGGTCCAACAACCCAAAGAGCGGCAGTTGCAGCAGCAAGCATGTAACCTGCAAGTCGCGAATCTCCACCAGTGTCCATGAAGAGCACGCTGTTGACGTAGACCAGATAATTCTGAATGGATCCGACACATCCAGAAAGCGTATTGGAAACGCCATGCATGATCAGCTCGCGGTTGATGCTGACATTGTCCTCTTGCATCTTCATGGCCAGATTTGGTATGTTGATTGGGACATGCAGGATACCAAAAAATGTCAGCGCAAACTGCGAGGGTATCGTCATCGCAACAGCTTTCCAATCCACGATGCTGAACTTGTAGTAGCTGTAAAAATTGTAGAAAGTCTTGTCTGCAGCCGGCGCTTCGAACACCCATCCAGAGTTTCGGAGGACTTCCATATTCAAGGATGGCACAGCAGCCGTCACGATGTAGAAGATCACAGTGATGCCGATATAGTATGCTGGAACCAGGAATGGTCTGTCATAGTACCGCTTGATCACAAGCAGAATGACTGCCAGAGCTAATGGCGGTAGCCATTGAGCCAAGCTTATTGGCGCCACAAGCTTCTTGAGCACTTCCAATGAGAAGTCCAGATTTCCATCCAGACGAACCGATACCTCGACACCAGTCAGGAACAAGAAGATTCCAACACCTCCTATGCAGCCCACAAGGATTGAATGCGGGAAGAAGTTGACCAGTGTTCCAAGCCGCGCGGCTCCAAGCACGAAGAAGATAATTCCGGTGAGGATCGAACTCATGGCATACGAGGTGATCACTGTAGCACGCAGAGCTTCCGGATTCGACGTACCCATCTGTGCCACAATCATGTAAGTCATTTTGTGAAAGAATGGCACGACCTCGATCATTTCAGATCCAACGCCGCCTCGGAATATGCTACCCGTGGAATACACGAGCTGGGATATTATGCAGCTCACGTAGAACATAGACACTCCGTCTGCACCCATTGCAGAGAATGTTTCCTCGCCTAGCGGAAAGAGAATGATGCCATAGGATAATGCATCAAGCAAGTTCAGCAACAGACCGAGGAAGACTGAAGGCAGAGTGCTGACTGGCTTGAAGAACACTTCGTTGGCAATCGTCCGCCCACTCCATGTCTTGGGATGACTGATGGTGTGAAATGCGCTCTTCACTCTTGTGAAGTGAGGATAGTGATGGCCCCATCGATTCCAGATCCCGCCTGGAATATCTTCACGAGCAGTCGGTTGACCCTCGAGTTCGCCAGCGCTACCATACCTTGGCTTCCTTCTAGTGGACAGTCGTTCTCGAGGCAGTAGTGGCGACGTCTCCTCCATGCCTAATCTGCGTTCATTCTCATCCGTTACAACAACATCCGGGACTCGACTGTTCGTGCTATGATGACGTGATCTTCGTGCAGAGGGGGGTCTAGAGCTGTCGTCCTTGTATAGGAGAAGGCCATCCTCAGCACCAGATATATGTGACTGAAACGGCGGCCGCCGAGAATCCTCGGTTTCATTCGGCGATACTGGTTCACTTCGCTCCTCAATCGCATCGATATTCTTACTTCCTAGAGTTGCTTCATTTTGTTTGTCGAAGTGTTTGGCCATTTCAGAGTCGTCTAGGAATGACGATGACAGCTCAGCAGTCTGCTCTCGAACTCCCGACGACGAGTATTGCACATCTAACATTTCGACTTAGCATTGTTTCGGCCTCAAAGTCTAGATAAGCAAGCAAAACGCTAGATAGTAGTTGAAAGAGTCGACATACCTTGGTTTCCAACGCTTACATTGTGGATATAAGATCTACTTGGCAAGGAATTGGATGCCGAAGTAATCGAGTATGCCCTTGCTCTAGGCAATGTCTGCTGATGAGCTCCAGTAGTCTGTCTCGAGCTCGATGCAAAGTTGCCGCCGGGCTGTTGTTCGTCGTCATCCAGCACAGCAGCCTGCGAAGACATTCTCCGCTTCTTGAAGAAGCGGCTCGCAGCGGACGACATAATAATAATGGACTAGTAATCTTGCCAAATGCTGGATTGAGATCGCGCCACTTGGGGCAGGACAAGCACTCTCACACAAGCTGCAGCACGTCAAACTCCTCCGCGCGCACGCACGAATGCCAGCAGGCAACGGTAACGCGTGATGCACAGACGAATCCCCAACCGGTTCGTGGCCGTCTTCGGGAAATGAATAACCTGGCAGTAGCCAGCAGGCTTTTGGTTTGAGACCGGGAGCGGATGCGGGCCTTTAGAACATCACGGTTATTATCCTGCCTTTCGAGCTTTCGATCCCAGGGGTGGAGTGAACCAGTCCAGAGATTTGCGATGAATATCCAGTCGGAGGATTCGGCATTCGCACGGGGGAAGTCTTCTGCAGATTTTGATGGGGTACCAGTCAAGGACACATCCTCCAGCATGTATACAGAAACGAGGAAAGACGATAGGTTGGCAAACAATCAAGCAATAGTGTGAGAAATGTTGACGAGAGCAAGGATTAGACTTTTGCAAGTGTCAAGCAAGTCAGCAGACGATATCGGATCGGCCCTTGTTGAACTCTTTCTTCACAGACCTCGATTTGAGAGGTACATGGTCACTTCCAAGGACTAAAACTTGAGTCCCGCAGTAGCTGATGAAATTTTCAACGCCGATGATGAGATGTCGTGCGGGAATGGAGAAAGGCATTGAAAAGCCCTGCAGCAAGTCATGCACGAAGTCCACATCGCATGAAGCAGGGATGATCACGAAAGCCCGCTAGCAAAAGTCGAGACACGCGTCCAATAACTGCGCAGAGTGCGTTCTACCAGCATACAGTACATACCATGAGTTTGTTGTCAATATCATGTGGTTCATGTGAGATGGAAGCTTCATGGTCTGTTGGAAATGTATTTCGCTATCGCTGACCGCTCTTCTCAGCGCTTGGTTTTGTGCGGAGTACGAGCATGGAGGCAAAGAGGAGCTTTGCGTCCCATACGTCCTTACGAGGTTAATCACTCCGCACACGAAGCTGGGATGAAGCATGTAGATAGAGTGCTTGCTCTCTGAGTTCGAGACCGTCTTGCGGAGCGCATTCCGTGCTTAGGCTCGCTTCAAGCCTTTCACATGGACTTGACAGTGCTGGACCACCTTGATGTATGCTCTCCCATGAGGCATCTCGACCCCGTCTTTCACGAAAGTGCCACCTCCAGGCCTTCCTCTTCCGCTGCTCGAAGGATGTACTTCCGCACCTTCTCGTCGGGTGCCAGCTGAATCGGCAATTTGCCCGTGGCATCCTTCTTGTCGCTCTCGGCACCAGCCTTCAGCAGCTGAAGCGCAGTATCGCCATGTCCCTCTGCAATCGCATGATGCAGTGCTGTACTTCCATCCATATCTGTAGCATTGACCGGACTGCGATTCTCGAGAAGTAGCTTGACGATGGGAACATTGCCAACAGCTGCAGCTCGGTGAAGCGGTAATTGTCCTCTCTTGTCCTTGACCCGCGCTGATGCGCCTTTTGCTACTAGCTTCCTCGCCGTATCGACATTGGATTTGGACGATGCGAAATGGAGTGCCGTCTGGCCGTTATTCGTTTTGACGTCTGGGTCCGCAGACTTGGTGAACAGGAAGTCGACAAGAGCATCGCCATCTTTGAGACTGGCCGCCATCATGAGAGCTGTCCATCCTGATCCATCCTGCGCGTCTACGTCGAAGCCTTTCTGATCCGACAAAATCTCTACTATGGGCACGCGGTTGTAGGATGCAGCCCAGTGAAGCGGCAAACGGTCATCATCGTCGCGACGATTAGCAAGCTTCTTGTCGGCGTTGAGAAGCGATTCGACTTTTTGTGCTACAACTTGTCAGCTTAGCACTGTATTTTTCCCTCGCCACAGCATACTCTGTCCTTCTCTGCAAGCCGCATGTATCGCGAACTTGGTGGCCTGTTCTTCGATGTCCATCGCGAAATGGCAACGCGACTTCGAGTGCACGGCTCCGAAGAATGACGTACGGCGCCTTCCGTGTCCCGCAAGGATGCAGGATCCACACGTTCTGCACAGCAAGTCCACTTCTGACAGCTCGGCGGCGATCAAACAAACATCTCCAGTCGTTCGACCATGACACTTGCGGTGCTTGCCGTGGACCAGCAAGGAAAAATTCTCACGCCTCCACATTATCACATGAATGTCAGATGTTCATGAGGTCAGTCTCTCGAGCTCGTTGTGGCCAATGGACCTCACTTGGCTTCTGCTTTGCCAAACCAAACACATATGTCTCTCTTCTCGTCAAGCTTCACATTTGGTCCGGCCGGATGCACTCTCAAATTCTTCTGATAATAGGAGTCGACAACCTGCAAGTTGGGCACAACCCAAAGTCCCTCATTGCCATCAGAGTCTGGCTCAATATCTTGATGGAGGATGAGTTGATAGTCAACGTGGTTTCTGCTCAATGGGGCAACGCTGAGGGTCCGATATTTTGCTCCGCTGAACGCAAATTCCTCGCTGGCCTCCATGGTCAGTGCAAAGGTGAGGAAGTGTGTCGACGGATTTTCGAGATGATATTGCACGTGTAGCGTCTCGGCAGAGGAGGGATCAGGTTTGGCTGTGCAGAGCACTCTGGGTTCGGAGGTTGGGATTGTCAGGCGTGGTACAGCGATTTCAGTTGTTGCTCTGGACGAGTTCGTCCCAAGTGACCATTCAATGACGAGCGAGAGGTCGAGATGGCTAGGGCGACGATCGTCCAGCGAGTACTTTTGTGTCGTCAGTTCGAAAGGTGCCATGAGCTTGCCGCCAGGTCCTACGGCCTTTTCATCGCTATTAATGGGATCCAAGATGTTGCATAATGCATCGCCTTCGATTTCGTGAACAAGCAGTTCGAGCTTGTATAGCTTGATTGTTCCTTCTGCAAGGGAAGCAACCTGAGCGCCCAACTTCCAGAGCTGCACGACGCCATCAGGTGAAGCTTTCGTGCTCTCGCCAGAGGGATCGAAGTAGCTGGGCCAAGGATCAGTATGAAGGCGCGGCTGGAACGTGAATTTGGTTTCGAACGGCGCGACAAATATAAGCTCTGCAGTCACACTTTTGGTCAACGGCGTGCCGGGATCCGAGACCAGAGTGTAGCGAAGGTCGATGGTCAGTGTGAAGGTAGAAGCTTCGGGCGGAGCTTGAATTGCCAGTCTTGCTGAAGACGTAGCATTTGCGGCAATCTCTGCCATATACAAAACCTCGTCGCCTGCGTCTTCGTTATTCCAGGTAGATGCAAGCACCTCGCCTGCTTGGCCGATCGCCTTTGCTGTCATACTGCCGCTCATGGCTTCAGCTTCTTCGTTGACAAGCTCTAGCTGCAGTCGCACGAGTTCGTCAGTGTAACAATGTTTGCGCAAGCCGTTCAGCTGCAGTTTCACTTTGGGTGGCTTGGGTAGCACATTGATGGATTTCGCATCCATATGGGTCAGCAGAAGATCGTCCAGCTTGCCATCTTTCTCAAGCACCCAGCTCCTGCTTGTCCGAATGCTGTCACCCAGGACTGAGTGGCGAACGCTGAATTTCGAAGTCTGCACGAAGATACTGACTGCGCTTATTTGCCAGAGCTGAGCTTCTCGAAGTAGTATTGAGAACTCGAGATGCTTCCTCATTAACGGCACGAGGCTGAGATCTGTCGTTGTGTCGGAAGCACCACCTTCTCCTTCGCGCAACGTCGACAATCGTCTGAAGACAACACCACCATTGACGGGACTTTCCTGAGCGTCGTGCCGGATCACGATGGTCTTTGAGCCCACTGCGAGCTCGACTCTATCGATGACAAGAGGCTCAGAAGCCTTCGATGTACGATACTCGAGGCTCAATTGACATTCCTGTGGCTCGCCAACGTGACTTTCCAGACTTCTGAACGCGAATGACACGATCACAGGACATAAACGTTGCTTGCCTTCGAATTGCAGGTCAACAGGTGTCTCAACTTCCCATAAGTCGAGGCATTGTGAGAAGCTGACAGAACCTTCGGGCAGGTCAAAAGGCGCAATAGAAAGCATTTCCCATGTCAGAGCTGGCATAAGCGCAGCGTTAGACGTGGTCTTATCCCGTGAAGCACAATCTGATAGTAGTCGCAATAGCCGGCTGAATGGCACAAACCACTCATCTTCTCGCCAAGTACAGGTTTCCCAGAGGATAGTCAGCACCTGTAGAGCATCGGAATGGCGACCGGCGCCTACGAAGTCCTCGGCTAACTCAAGCTTCAACTGCTCTGCCATGCGTATCTGGCGTCTTGCCTCGAATGCGTCTGCAGCACGAATGCACGCCGCACCAAGCTCAGCGGGGTGATCGTATGCAGGTTCCCCAGATATAGGCTTCTCTTGATGCGGCTCTGGCACCATGTAGACATCATACGTCTTCCAGCGATTGGCAACAGCAGATGCTGGTGACTGGCCCGGAGGCACTCGATCTTCCTCAGGGATTGCGTTTGCCTTCTCCCAGCGAGACTTGATACCTTTCGCAAGCAGTCTTAGCCAGTAGCCCGAATGATGCAACAAATTCCAAGGAGGAAGGCGCTCGGCCGTTGCGATTGCCTTCTCGGGTTGTGCGTATACCTGGACTTCTGACCACTCGCCGGACTCATTCTGCTCCGCTTTCTGAAAACCTCGTATCTGTGCGCGATCAACCAATTGAGACATAATTTCCGCCCAACGAGCTTCCCACGCATCCCAACCGTACGAATTCGTGCCTTTTCCTCTCCTGTCGATCAAGTCTCTGGTCCGCTGCTTGTAGTTCTGCCACGATTGCACAGCACCTGTGTGGTTTCCGTTCCATAATTGACATCTGATGGTTCTCAAGGCTATTGAGTCGCACAAGAGACGTGCCTCGTCCCATCTCGGCGACCAGCTCGCTGTCGTCTCAAACACGCCGCCTTCGGAGCTGAAGAGTTCCTCGATTGCAGCAGAATAGTGGCGCACAGCCACGTCCATTTCCTGACGAAACTCGGCAAAAACGCCTTGTTTGACCTCGTATCGGACATTCCAGCCGGACGTCGATGTTGATTGCGAAGCACCTCCTACGGGTGTATTGGCCAATGGTGGTGGTCCTCCTCGAGCTTTCTTCCGCCTCGCATGTTTCGTGAGATCTCTATAGTACTCGACACAAGATGGCTGCAAGGCCTTCATCATGTCTTGGACAAACGTTGCTATCTCTACTTGCGAAGACATGGGAGCCATAAAGAACAGTCCTGTCTTGAGATCCAGTGCTGTCGCCCGTCGAATCGATGCAACACGATCCTCCAACTCTGGAGCATGCAGAATGCTCCTGTCACTAATCAGAATCGCTGCAAATCGAGTTTTGAATCCCGAGCGGGAAAGAGCGCCTTTCACGGCATTGATGTCGTTCTTGATCTGCTCATCCTGTGCGGCTTCATTCGCATTAAGATCAAAGAATGCTAAGAAAATTGATGGGACTTGTTGTTGATGTTTCGTATACCAGCGAGCTGTGAATATGCCATCAGGAAAGACAGGTGAAGAAGGCGATAGAGGTGAGAGAGGAGAATGGAGTTCTGTGTTCTTGGGAGATGGGACACCCTCCACTCCTGGGGACTGAGGAATCGGCGCGGCCTTTCTCGCTGGCAAAGTATAAGTTCTTCCAATCGTCTTGACTCTAAATCGAATGCTGCCTGTCGGTCCTGGTAATGATGCTGAATTCCATGGAAGGCTATCTCCGTCCAGAGATTTTGCTTCTCGAAGCAGGGCTTGAGCTTGATCTGTCTTGCACTCGGGCGATTCGATTTGGACGCCAGCGCCATATTCTTGTCTCGTCAAGGCTGGGCCTGCCAGCGATGGATCGTCCTTTCCAAGCCCCGAAAGGAGAACCAGAGGAAGGTTATGCTCGACATATTCTGTAGGATATGCCTCCATGGTAGGCAGAATAAGTAGAAGCCTATCGCAGCATAGGTTCTCTCCTTCTCAGATGCATATCGGATATCTCTTCGCGTCCAGGCTAGATATGTGAAACAGAATAGACTTCGTGTCGTCGAGATGGAGCATGCCAGTTGTGGTGTGGCTGAAACGCCCCAACTACATTTGATGACAGATTTGATTGTGCTGGTTCAATTCTCTGCAGTGCTTGGACTTCACCCTCCGATTCTCTCGCGGCATTCAAGTTCTTCCAAAAACACCACAACATGAGCTGAGATGATACATGCCCACATTCGTCGTGCCGCATCGATCAGGCGCCCATCGAGTTGCAGCCATCGCCCTCTATCGAGCGCTTATCACACAATGTAAACGCACGCCATTGCCCGCCGTGCACGGCGAAGAGCTTTACAACCTCGTCAAAAATCGCTTCCGCGGGTTTCGACATGATACAAGCCATCGACACCTGAAAGTCGCCTTCGAGGCAGGCTACGAAGCTGTCGATTACCTCGATGCAGCTATCAATGGCGAAGTCAAGGCAAAAGACTACATTCTGGCTCTGCTGAAACGAGCACCCAGGAACGCCAAAATCGATCCCAGAGAATCGCCCAAACAGTTCCTCAGGCGCCATTATGGATCGCAGGTGTGGCCTGATCATTTGGTGTCCCTGGAGCAGGAGGAAAAACAGGGGCCGTCCAGTGGACGTGAATCAGACCGAACTGCACCAGCCGAAGCACAAGAGACGAACGAAAGTGTCTACGAGCTGTTCTCTAAGGACACTGCCAGTTTTGAGACAAGCTCCAAATTGGCGGATGACGCATTGAATTCGTCCCTGCTAGATAAAGATTCATCGCAAAATCACGGCTTGCAGGCTACGGAAAATATGCTACTGGTGCAGCCTTCTGATTCTGGTCAACAACTGGCTAAGCACTCCTCCCCAGACGAAGTGTACGAATCTGAAGCCACGGGTCAGGGCAAAAACATGGACTATCGTGCGGTTTTCCGTACGCACGAGGTCAAATCAAGGACATTAGCGAACGAAATACAGTCGGGCACACAGTCAAGTGGAGAGGGCAATGGATCTAATGGGCCCAGACCTTTAATCACCCATTTTACAGCTCGCAGTTCTTCCAGCTTGCCTTCGTACTTCACCGAATCACTCAGCCTCGCGAAGCCTTCCTTCTTCACCAAAACACTCAGCCTCGAGAAGCCTGTCGGCCTGGAACACGAATCAATTGAAAATAAGAATGGCTCACATTCGACTTCTGATGACCCTGCTATCCAGCTTGTGAGGAAACCACTTTCGGAGGATGAACGATTATCTCAATCCATATTCGGGAGAGAGAAGTGGAATACCTTCAGAAAGCATGAACTCATAGTCAAAAAGGACGAGAGTCCTCCGAACCCCAAACGAAACATCCTCTCCGACCCTCCTATCGCAAAAGAAGACCTAGGCGGAACAGGAAAACGACACGTCCCTGTCCTAGTCAACGCAAACGGCATCCCATTTCTCCGCTACAAAAAACCCATGCCCGCAAACCTCGCCTCTTTCATAAATTCGCGAATCCAACAACGCGATCGACGACACAGATTTAAACACGAAATGGAACGGATGGTTTCCCTCGCACATGAAGAAGATAAATGGGACGCTATCATATACAATACGACCGGAGTCGACAGCAGAGAAGACGGAGGCGATAAAGTGTTATGGAGACATTCCGCTCAGTCCGGACTCCGGCAAGTCACTGAACTCCTGCAGGCAGAAAAAGAGAAGAATCGAATTCACGCGGAGAGAATGCAGGCGATTGTTGATCGGGAGAAGGAGCTAGCGAAGTTGGAGATGGAAGAGGAGGAGAGTAAATCTCTGGGTGGGATTATGGATGACATTACCGACCAGGAAGCAATGGGAGACGATAGAGGTCAGGAAGCTGGTCTGCGGATCAGATATGGTGGTTTTGATGAAATTTCGCAGCCGGAAAAATGTAGACAGGACGATGACTAGGTCTTGATTCCTCTCCCACTCACTACTGCTAATAATGCGATACTTCCCTCCTGTATAACTCCAGACGCTTATGCTGTTGTTACTCTTCGTTTCCAAAATTCATCATAGGTTTCCCGAAACCACCCAAATCCAAACTCCATCGCCAAGTCCAATTTGTGCCATATGTATGCAAGCATAGAAATCAATCCGCACTACTCCTCCTCTGCGTCTCTTCAGAAAATCTCACAGCACAAGTCCGTTTAGAATCCTTCTTACTCTCCTGCTCAAAACCAGGATCAGAGTTCGTTCTCCTCTCCATAGCAGGAATCGGCAACGAACACTTCGAAGGAGAAGCGTTTGCCTCAGACCTCGGCTTCTTTCCTCGCTCTCGAGACGCTTCCTTCTCATTTCCCTAAAACGCAGACCTCCCAGAATTGCTCCCCGCACTGCTCGGCGTAGCGAGTCCACCAAACGAAGATTCTGAAGCAGGAGTAGCAGGAGTTCCCGGCTCGAGAGATAATTGAACTTTTATTCCAACGATCCATTCATGCTGAAGGAGTTCTGCAGCGGAGGCACGTTTCGCAGGATCGCGTTCGAAACAGCGACGGAGGAGATCGAGACCGGATTCGGACATTTGTTCTTTTGTGGGCATGAGAGGTGTGTTGCCGTTGGCGATGTTGTACATGATTGCGAAGTCGTTGTCCATGTTTGCCCAAGGTCGGGATCCGGTTGCCATTTCTGAGATCACGCAGCCTAAAGACCAGATGTCGGCTGCTCCGAGGCGGCCTCGGGCTGATGAGCCTGTTGGTGCGCCTTTGATGACTTCGGGGGACATGTACATAGGTGTGCCTTGAACACTTCGTTGTCGGCCATTACCGCCTTGACCGTCGGCGACTATGGTCTTGCCTTGCTTTGCGATGACTTTGGCTGCACCGAAGTCAACGAATTTGATGACTCCGTTGTGGTCGAGTAGGATGTTTTCAGGCTTGATATCGCGATGCACGACGCCTGCTTCGTGGAGGTAGCCCAGACCTTCCAGCATCTGAAGTGCGTACACCTGAACGACCATCTCGTCTTCCACGCGGCCATGCTCGAGTAGGCCAGCTATTGATCCGCCCGAGCAGTATTCCATGAAGATGTAGACCTTGTCGCGATGAGGCTCGATGCCGTAGTATTGAACAATGTTTGGATGGTCAAGCACTTGCAGCACGCCCATTTCGTCCCGAATCTGGCTGACGATGGTAGGAATCATCTTTGGATCTTGAAGACGAATCTCCTTGACGGCCATCAGATGACCACTATCCAGGTTGATGGCCGCATACACCGAGCCGAAGGTGCCGCCTCCGACGAATTGACCTTGCTGCCATCTGAGATGCACGTTGCCAGCAGATGCAGACAGGTGTGTGAGTGCTCGATCGGCATCGTTACTGTCTTCGAGGACACGACCCAATGCTTGACGTTCTGCCTCGCGGTCTTTCCGGAGTTGATCGATCTTTTCGAGTTCGTCCAGCCATTGCATGCGCACAATGCGAGAGCTTTCTTCGTCGTCCTTGAGTTTTCCGACATCTAATCGAAGCTTGCCAACCATGGCATCCATTCGCTGCTTCTCTGCTTGCGCAGCCACAGTACCTCTGGCGCCCATGATGTCGAAGTGTGAGATGAGCAGCGACATACAGCCTGAGACCTTCTGTCGGAGCTTTGCATACTCTTCGTCAGATATCGAGAGGATGTTCTGCCCTCTCGTCATGACCATGGCGAATTCGAGGGCAACCACAGCCCAACGGAAAGTCTTTCGATCGCTTGCTACGCAATCGTCACAGATGAAGGAGACCCAGTCAAGTGCCAGCTTTGTGAGTTTATGCTGATTGACCGCACGTCGTTGTGCATCCATGTGGATGGCCGAACGCTGACCAAACTCAGTTGCGAAAGCGAAGCAGTTCTGGATGAGTTCTTGGCTCTCGAGCTTGCGACCAGCTGCTTCTGTTTGTGATCGGACAATCGCAACGGAGTCCATGATGGTATTAGAGAGCTTGTGCGCTGTCTTTCTGATTTTTGCGAGCTCTTGGTTGACTCGCGGCAGATTCGCGCGTTGCTCCACGAGAATCGTGAGGTCAAAATTGCCAATCGCATTCATGAAAGCCATGTTGGCATTCGCAAGTCGCTGCTGACTGCCATCTGCAACAAGTCGCATTCTTCCGGTCCTGAGATCTAGAGATTGCGGAACCTTCAGCACTTCTTTGCCGATTTGCATCGCTTCCATCCGGTCTCCGTCCCAGAGAAGCGGATTTTCGGGCCTGAGAATCAGTACATATGGGTTGCTTGGATCCTCGGGGCTGTCTTCAGCATGGTAACAAGTCCCCAACATGCTCTGGACATCTTTCGGTCGATCTCGAAGGACTGGGCTAGCTATGATATAAAGCTTGCCAGCGTTCTTCTCGCTGTCACCTTCAGCAATTGCAGGTGGGCTGTCCGCGCTGGTCTCAACAAGAAAGTGACCGGATAATCGAAGCGCGAGAAGAAGGTCTTCGTATTGGTCGTTGTCGATATTGATGTTGTATTCAGTCGCGTTCTCGAATCGTTGACTCAAGATCCTGCCGAAACGGAAGATCTTTCGTTGTCGTACACGGACTGAGTCGAGAATACTCTTGTAACGCTTGTCCATCTCAGAAGTACCAGCAACTTCGTCCGGCGGTCGCTGCAGCTCCTTTTCGAAATGTGCTGCGAGTCTTCCCATTGACTTGGACGTTAAGCTGGAGAATTGTTCGGCAACCTCAACGTCACCTCCATCGAGATGCCGTCCGAGTTCATTCGAAAAGTCCCATTCTTGCTCCAGGATTTCTGCCTCTTTAAATGTGTTCTTGTTGGCCATCAGCTTCCAGTTGAGCATCTTGAAGTAGAATTTGAGAGCGTCCAGAATGACAGAATCGAAGGCGTCGTCAATACAAGGCGGCAGATCCCAGCCAGGCTCAGGTTGTGCAATAACGTTATATGCTTCCTTTATCCGGACTGCAAGTTGAAGAAGGATCTGAAACTGCAGAATCATTTGCTCGGCGGTCATAACACCTTGCTGGGCAGGGTCCTTCATCTTCTTTGCGTATGACAATCTCATGCGAATGATCTCCTGTATTAGTCTGGAAGGGAAGTTGATCAGAGTGAGCAATTCTTCGATGTATGGCGGCAGGTGTCGATCCGAGAAAGCCTCAGCGTTCGCAATAAGAGTCGCCTTCGCTTTGTGGATGACTGTATTGACCCCATTCAACAAGCTCTTGTCGCCCTGCAAGGACTTCAATCCATCCTCCTTCAGTATTCGGTCAATAAACGAGCTGTCGTCGAAGAGATCGTTGCCCTCCTCGCCCTCAGGCCTAGTTCGAGCTGCGGTAAAATCGAGCGATTCGTTTCCGACCCAACTTTGGAGAATGCCCAATTCCGTGTTGATCAGCTCGGTCGTGTTGTGCCATGAAATTACAGCATCGCAGGTGTCCTTGAATGCTGACGATGCAGCTCGTGGGTGTGCGGCTTCAAAAGCCTGGCGTGTAGGGTATAAGTTCACGACCTTTTCAATCTTCTTTACTATGTCCTCGACCTGCTCGGTCGCCGACTTGCCAGCTTCGGCTTCTCCTTTGATCTCAAATGCAATGATGGATTCTATCGCAGTCTTGATCTTGGACCTGCCATCTTCGATCAATCGCTTTTGAGCTGCTATCGACCTTCCACATGTCTTTGCTCTTACGCCGATCCACACTTCGTTTTTGATTGCTGCGTCTCCCTGTTGTTCAGGTCCGCCGATCAGTCGCTTCTTCTCTTGCTTCACAACATCTCCTGTCAACACGTTTGCCAACATTGCATGCCATTCTAACCGTTCTCGATTGGCAGGTATATTAAGCTCTTCCATCGACGGCTCCAGATCCTCGCTGCCATAGTATAATAACGTGTCCACCTCCGCAGGATCATGATCCACGTGTGTTAGGTTGGTTGGGCTTTCCTCGTCCGACTCGCTTCCTGAGCTGTAGTCCAGACTGGGCGTCCTCGGCTCGCCATAGAACTCGTTCTCCTGCCCAGTCTGCTGTATCCGCTGCACGTATGCCTTTTCCTGCGCTCGATATTCATCGTTCGGATTCCTCCTTTTTCGTCCATGCGCTGAAGAATTTCGAGGCCGTCTGGTATCGATGGAGTTGAAGACACCACGCATGGAACTGCCCGGACCTCGCTCTGGCCTGTAAACACTGCTGGGTTGCCTCGTGTTACTGGGTCGCAGCTGCTTGCTGGGCATTCCTCCATTGACCACGGCCGAGCCTGGTGGCAAAGTGCCATCATATTCGGGGACAGTCGCGTGCGGGATGCTGCCCGTCGCTCTCGTACTCGTCCGCGACATATTTGATGTCGGCGTCCACCCATAGGTGCTGACATTAGTAAGTGGTGTCACCTCATCCTGGCCGCTATAGCTCAGACTGCTAGTGCTGGGGGAGAAATGGGTGCGCGAGACTCCATCGCTGTCGGAGTAGGAATCGTGGTGGGAGGGATTGTACTGATCATCGCCGCTGCTGCCACTGCCAGTCCCACTCGAATCGAAGGTCTGCAGATCGGGGCGGGTCTCTTGATCGGGCTCCTCCATGATGCCGTGATGGCGCGCGGGCAAGATCTGGGAGTCGGAGGCGTAGCGAATGTTGTGTCGCAGGACAGAGGGTGAAGTGTTGCCGCTGCCAGAGCCTGAACCGGCGCCAGACATGGTCGGCATATTGGACGCTTTAGACGGTAATGCACTAGACCAACAAGTATTCTGCTAGCGCCAGCGGTATCGATGCGTGATCTCCACCGTGTTGTAATGTGGGTCTTCGAGTCAGGTAACCGATGTCGGTAGAACCTGCCTGTCTATATATGGACACTTAGCCGATAGGTAGACTTCTAATTAATCTAATGGCTTATAATCTTTAACAGGTTATAAGCCCAGACAGCGCTTATAGTATTAATTACTAATTATTAAGGGATTATAAGCTATATTTAAATTATTTACTTACTAGAGTCTAGTGTCTAGTATCTTTATAAATTAACGGGATACTAGTACTTAAGGTTAATGTTGCTTAATTAACGATAGTAATAGGGAAATACTACCTAATTAATAATTCTAACGTAGGATATTAGAAGGCTTAAGATACTAATTAGGCCGAGTTTAACTAAGCTATACTAGAGAACGAGTTTAACTAAGCTATTTATAACTCGAGTAGTTAGAGAGACTCCGACTACGGAAACTACTACGATCGACTAAACGAGTCTAAAACGTACTATAAGATACTATTAATTAAATTCTAATAGTTTAATAACGGAGGCACCTTATCGACTATTTACTAGAAGAATCTTCCTTAAGTAAATATACAATACTAAGACATTCTATCTCTTAGCCTTTAAGCCAACTAGTAGTATCCTAAGATTAATAAATTTTCCGATTCTACTTAAGGTATTAATAATTAATAAAACCGAGGATATATATTAGTCTAGTAGGAGTTATAAGCTCTACTACCTATTTAGGCTTAGTAAGGCTTAGTTAGTAATCTTCGTACTTCGTCGTAATCTCGTCTAGTATTTAAACAACCTACTACATCTATCTTTATTAAAGACATATATACTATCTAGAGTCTAGTATTATTATAATGCCTAAGAAACCTACCTCTAAGATACTAGAGCAAGCCGCTTAGCGTAAGTTAAAAGCTAACGAATACGCCTGTTAATACCGCTAGAAGAAGGTATAATAAAAGAAGTCCTTACTCGAAGTATATAGAGTAATTAGTATAAACCTAAATAATATCGGAAGGCGTACTACTTTCTTATTACTTAAAGACCTAGTATATCGAAGACGTCGACCTATTATATTTACCGACATTAACGAGAACGGCTTTATAATTTAATTATTAAACGACATAAGCAAAGGGGAGTAAGGCGGTAGATCTTATAGGTCTAAAAGTTCTATACTCCTACTAAAAAATTATAAACACGTCCGCCCTAACCCTTAGGCTAAGGGAAACTCGGCCCTAGTAAATTAAACTACTAGTAACGATCTAAGCGATTTATTATTGTCCTTAGACAGTAAATTAACGATTAGTAAAGATAGCTTATTAAACACGAGTAACTCTTTACCCTAGTAGACTCCTAAACCTAAAGTCCTAGAGTCTAACATCGAAGAGACTAAACTAGTCTCTAGGATACCGAGTCCTATCCCTAACGAATTAAACTATCGATTTAACGTACAACTAATTAGTAGTATTACTATTAATACCGACCCGATAGCTCGATAATCTTTAAGAATAAGTAGACGTAGCTTAATCGCTACGTTAAACTTATTAGATATTAAACGGCTTACTAAGCAATTAGAAGAGTACGTAAAGAAATTTTAAGATGCTTATATAGATACTAAAGCATTTAGGCAAGTTAGAAAGCTTTTAAGCTCCGCTAACTATAATAACTAGTATATAGACTTTCTAGTCGTATACTATATATTAGGCTTTTAGGACCTATTCCTAGGCAATAAACAAGGCCCTATTTAACTAGACTTTAACTTAGTTACTATTAAAGTTTAGAACAAGTACATGTTAGTATACGCCTAATAGATAGGTAGGAATAGATCTTTAGTTAGACATATTATATTAACTTTAGAGAGCTATATGCGAGAGAAGCTTTATAGCTTTAACCTAGTTTCTATAGTAGTCGATAAACTAGATACTAAATGCATATTAACTAGAGTTAACTTAGCCCTATCTTAATATAAGTACCTATATAGCTATATATTTAATAAAGTATCTACGTTCGTTAAATTCCTTAAGGAATTTAATAAAAGGTTTAATAACTTTAATCGACTCCGTAGTCCCCTTTTACTAGATAAGAATTAAAAATGCTTAATCTTTCTTAATACTCTCGGGTTAAGATTTAATAACTAGATTATAATAATAAGTTAAAATACCCGAGTCGCTAGCTACGGTAGAGTAATAGAGGAACTACTATCGTTTAACGCTCTATTAACCTTAGCTCGAAATTAGTAGGATTCGATTTAACGAGGAATTAATCCTAAGCCTATTTTAGCTAATAGCCGTTTATTTCTAGCTTTCCGCGGCGGTTAAAAGAGACTACGTAATAATTAATAAATACCTCCGCTTAGTATTCTTTAAGGTCCTACGAATACTCCGTGTATCTAGCTAGGTTATTAAAGCCTACCTAGGCCTTATACAAATAGCGATTACTTTAAGTAAAGTAATAAGAAGTACGCTAAAATAATATAGCGTAAGCGCTAATAGATAGGTTAAGGGCCTTTAAATTTATCTAGTACAAATTAAGTACTAGTATATAACTCGAGACGCTCTTTCTTTAGTACCGCCGATAATTTAATAATAAATCAAACTTAGTTAGGACTAATAATTAATAAGGACGTTAATTTCGTTAGTACTTTATTTACCTTTACTAATAATACCTAACTAGCGGACCTCTAACCTAAGTCTTATCTAGTCTTTCTACCTAATTTACTACCTGCTTTTATAGCATCCTACTAGTTAGCTAAAGTAGATACAAGGCCTACTACTTAAGCTTCTTAAGTAAAGAAGAGCTCTTTTTAGAAGTTTAATTAGATTATTAACTTAGGAACGGAGGAACATCTCTATAATAAGTAAGCGCTCTTTACTAAATATATTTAGTTAAAGGAACCTATTAAAATAGTAGGATGTAGAAAGGGGTTCTTTATAGTAGGAGTAGGCAAGGTAACTCTTACTATTCTTTACCTAAATAGAGCGAGGGACATTGTCCTTTTAAAGGTCGTTTATATGCCTTAAATAAGCGTTAATCTTCTCTTAGTAGCTAAGATTAATCGAAACGGTACTAAGTATCGTTCGACTTGCGGCGAATGTCGTTTTATTAACCTATCCGATAAGTTAGTCGTATGTACTAGCACGTAGTATAGAGCTCTCTAGAAACTAGACGTATCTCTTAGAAGGACCTATACTACATACTTTAATAACGAGCTTTACTTAGACAATAAACCGCTTACGGCGGCTTACTTTAATCGACGTCTAGTTAATCGATTGCCCCTTTATATCTAGCATTAAAGGTTGGGACATATTAGCTTAACGGCCCTTCGAGAGCTACTAAAACGATTTAATATTTCATATGTTAACGCGGAGTTTTTATGCGAGTCCTATAGTTATATAAAAATGTAACAAGAATTTCTAAGGTCTAAACTAATTAGAGAGAGTAAACGACTAGCTAAGGTTTATATAGATTTAGGTAGCCTATTATCTCCGACAAAGTCTAGCGAGCGCTACTACCTTCTAATTGTTAATAACTATACTAGATATACTTAGGTATATTTATTAAAGACAAAAGAAGCCTTAGAAGTATATTAGTACTATAAGGACTTCGAGAGGCGAATAATAAGGTAATTTAATAGGAACATTCGAAGAGCTAGAGTAGATAGTAGGAGTAAATTTACGAACATTATAGTAGATGTCTCTTACTACGTAGGCCTAGACTAGACAATATCCGCGCCTTATTAGCCGGATTAAAATACTATAGTAGAAAGGAAGTATTAAACCCTATAGAATATTATTTAGTATATAAAATAGGACGGAGGACTACGAAATAAAATGTAGCCTAAGTTGCTTAAGGCTACTATCTTTATTAATAATCGAAGTCTAACTCGAGCCTTAAGGAACTTTAAGACTCCTTACAAGGCATTTTATAGCGATATGCCAGAGATCGACTAGATAAGGCGAGTCGGCTACTATACCTACAAACTAGTACTAAAGAAGAAATTTCTAAAGAAATACGACAAACGAGCATACCTTCGAATATTAGTAGGCTTTAAAGGCTATTACGTCTATTGTCTTTAGGACCTAGTAACTAGTAAAGTTAAGTAAGCAAAAGAAGTACTCTTTAATAAGAACGTCCGCCTAGATTATAGCTTAATACTATTTAATCTTCCTAACTTAAGTATTAATAATACTACTCTATAGGCGCCCGAGGAAGTACTTCCTACTAGTAATTCGATAGATACTTATAGTTAACGCTTTCCTACTAATTTGCCGCCTATTCGAGAGGTATTAGTTACATAGTCTAAGTAGGAGAAATACGTACTTCCGAGTAATGCCCTACCTCTAAACCTAGTACAACTAATGCTAATAGGACTAACTTTAATTTAGGTTCTAACTAGTATACTACGAGAACGCGACAACATTAATAGACCCAACCTAAACGTAATCTACTAAGACCTAGAGATAGTACTACCTATTAGCTTTATGTGCTTAGGTATTACTAGCGGTAAATTAATTTTAGTATTTAAGTTATCTCGGAAATAGGAGTTTAAACTAGTACTAGAGATTAAAATTAACAACGATTTACGACCTATTTAAATAACGAATAAACTATCTCCTAAGGAGGACTAGCGATTAACAACTCTTACTCAATTAGCTAAACAAGACCTAGTAGTTCTAAAGACCTACTATAAGGCTATTAACTCACCTTATAAGGCCTAGTAGGAGCAAGCAATTTAAGAGAAATTTAATTTAATCGTCGAGAACGACACTTAGGAGGTCGTTAATAAAGGCACCTTTAAATTACTAGCTTTAACTAGCAAATAGGTCTTTACTATTAAACGCGGCGCATAAGGCGAGATTACCCGATTTAAGGCACGATAGGTTGTATAAGGTTTCGAATAGTAAGAGGGTATTAACTTTTAAGAGACCTTTATAGCGGTAGTTAAACTAATAAGCTACCGTATTATGTTTATACTAGTAGCTAAATACAACTAGTACGTTTATTAAATAGACGTTAAAACTACCTTCCTATATAGAGACATTAATGTAGACATCTACGTTTATCTACTACCTAGCTTCGAAATCGCCGGTAAGGTCTATAAGTTAAAAAAGGCTCTCTATAGATTAAAGTAAGCGCCTTAGATCTAGTACAAGATATTAACTAAAGCCTTACGAGGACTTGGCTTCGAGCCTTGCCTATATAATACTACTATGTTTCGAAAAGACTTAACGTTTATATTAGTCTACGTCGATAACCTATTACTAGCTAGCTCTAACCTCGAGTTAATTAAAGACGTTAAGTAGAAGCTCTTAAATTAGTTTAAAATAAAGGACCTTAGCGAGTATAAGTTCTTCTTAGGAGTTAGAATTAAAAGGAAGGAAGGTAAGGTAAAACTAACTTAAATAGCTTACCTTAAAGCGATAATCGAACGATTTAGGCTTAGTAACGCTAATCTAGTAGCGACACCCTATGTCTTAGGTAAGTAGTAGGAGCCTACTCTAACTAACTATATTACTACTAAAGAGTAGTAGTTAGAGTATTAATTAATAGTTAGTTTACTTATGTACATAATACTTAGGATACGACTAGATCTAGCCTTCTTAGTTTTAATAGCGAGTCGATTCTACGCTAATCCCTTACTATAGCATATAGATTAAATACGTCGGATCCTCTAATACGTATTAGGCATATTAGATACTAGTTTAGAATTTAATAGCTCTTCTACTAAATTAATTAGTCTTAGTAACGCTAAATACGTAGGCGATTGCTCTAATAGTAAATCGATTAGAGGTTATGTCTTTACTCTTAGAGGCGCGGTAGTTAGCTAGTAGTATAAGAAATAAACTACTATAGTACTATCGACCGCAGAGGCTAAGTATACTACTTTATACTATATAGTAAAAGAAGCTATATAGTTAAAGGAGATACTAAATTACTTTAGCTTACCTTAAGAGACTATAACTATTTACGTAGATAACTAAAGTACTATTCGAATTTTAAATAATCTAGAGATGTATAAGTAAACTAAATATATTCGTATTTAGTTTTACTTTATAAGGGATCTAGTTAAGGATAAAACGATTATAGTTCTATATACTCCTAGATACTTTAATACGGCGGACATCTTTACTAAAGCTCTAGACTAAAGAACTTTCGAATAGTATACTAGGGGAATAGGTATTTATAGTATCGATAAAGGAAGATTAAGTAAAGTAAGGGCGAGTTATAATAAAGTTTTAATAAAGGCGTTTATAGGGCATTAGGCTATAGTAGGTAGTTACTCTTTTCCCTTATTTAAAGAGCTATAAGGGTTTTTAATAAGAACGCTAGGATTAAATTATAGCGTTATAGGTATTAATAATTATAATAGGCTCTAGTAACTAATAATCGGTTAAGTAGGAGTATTGTAATATAGGTCTTCGAGTTAGGTAACCGATGTCGGTAGAACCTGCCTATCTATATATGGACACTTAGCCGATAGGTAGACTTCTAATTAATCTAATGGCTTATAATCTTCAACACACCGCTACTTAGTACTGCCAAATGCCAATCTTGCCACATGCTCGATGACAAGAGCCTGCATGAGCCGATGAACCTTATATTTAACTCAATGAAGAAAGAAATGTGAGAACGTCAAAAAGAAGTGGCATTTCTGCACAATAATGGAGGGAAAGCTATGGTATAGAGGATCAGGAGGTGGTCGAGCCTGCTTCACGCTTCACGCTTCACGCTTCACCACAACACTAGAATAATATCACCACCTCCACAGTCCACAATACTGTAGAGAGGGAGGATTGTTGATTTCTATTCGGCTTAGCGACGGTGTTGGGGAGTTTACTGTGCATTTGTCTGCCGTAATTTTCACGTTCCCTCACAGAGCCTCCAGCAACAATGGCTCCTCCACCGCGACCTCGTGCTCTGCGAAAAGATGCCGTTGCACTACACTTCAAAACTGCCAAACCGGTGCTACTATCAGACTCGCCGACCGGATCAAGGACGACACTCGCGCCCAATATTCGCAGTATATCATGGTCTCCTACGGGTGCATTGATCGCAAATACTGTCAGCACCAACATTCGAGTATGGAATCCAGAACGACCCGACGTGAAAGCAAGCACAGAGCTGCGCGACAACCCTTCAAAGCCAGGCGCACATTCCAAGCCGGTGGAGAGAATCTCATTCAACCCACGCATGGAGCATTTGCTTGCCAGCGCTGGACTAGATGGAATGGTTAGGGTATGGGATGTGAGAGCACCCGGTGGAGCTACAGGACTGGCTGGCGGAGGTGGTCTTGGCGCAAGGACGAATGTTACAGGCAAGAGTGGAGAATACGATGTAGGCGAACAATGCCTCTTCCTCACGTGGCGGCCGACAGGCTCAGAACTGTTGGTTGGCACTGGCAAGGACAAGGTTACGTCTTTTGATCTTCGCAAAGCAGATACCGCTATGCTTGACACTACGACTACCGCGAATACGGCTGCGTCTCTCAAGTACGAAATGAACCCATCTATCCTCATGGAAAAGCCATACGAGAAGCCCTACTACTACGAGATGGCATTCACGAACAGCGGCAATCACTTACTTGCTGCCACTGTCGATGGTTCGGTCAAGATCTTCTCATATCCCTCAATGAAGGTCATTCACACCCTCTCTGGCCATCCTTCCACCACATACTCCGTCCAGCACTCCCCAGCTGGGAATTACGTTGCTGTTGGTGGCTCGGACTCCGCAATCACATTGTGGGATACCAGCTCATGGCTTTGCGAGCACGTCTTGACCGAGAACGCCAATGCAGTGCGATCGCTGTCTTTCTCCATGGATGGTCAATATCTGGTCTGCGGAGGTGGCATCGATCAAGACAAAATCCACGAAAAGGGCCTGCACATATGGCACGTCGATACTGGAGAACTTCTGCATACCGTCGAAACAACTAATGCGCCAACATTTGTGGAATGGCATCCGCTTAGGTATGCGGTCGCCTTTGCAGGTGACCCTGGTGGAGTTAAGATTGTTGGTGGTATAACTGGCTCGTAGGAGGGCTTGAGCGAGAGACTGATGCGTTATACGAAATATCAGATCACCCATGAACTGCGCCCATTCATACCGGATTTCCCTGGCCGCCGCAAAGACTCGACCAGAGGCTTTGCTCAAGCCTACGATTCCTTCGGTGAAGAACTGCAAGAGGGCAGTGATATGCATGGATGGTACCATCACTAGCCGCAGAGAATCTAGCAGGTCTGCCAGCTTGCAACTCAATAGCTATTACTACCAAATTAATGGCCAGACGGATGAGGAATACTATGCCGAAGCAGAGCGGGGTACATGCTCCATCACATCAACCAGCACAATCTGGAATATCTTTACCACTGCGCAGACATCCAATTTGTACGACACCAAAATGGCGTCTCCAACTCCATCTGATTCTGGCGCTAAACTCAATCTGCTATTCATTCGGCATGGCGAGACCCAAGATAACATCGACAGAATCCTTCAAGGCCACCGCGATACATCCCTCACCCCGAAAGGAATCGAAGAAGCCAAAGTCCTAGCTCAGAACTTGGAATCAGACAAAATCGACATCATTTACCACTCCCCATTAACACGAATGCTCCAAACTATTGAACCAATCCTGTCTTCTCGTCCCGACTTGGAGCATATCTCAGATCCAGACTTGCGAGGGCAAAGTCTCGGCTCTCTAGAAGGAGAAAGCTACGATAAACTCAACATGTCCTCTCCTCGAAGCGCAGAGGAACAATTCCCTGATGTCGGCGTGGAACTTTTCGATGACTTTGTCAAGCGGTTGAAGAAAAGTCTAGGCAAAATCATCGGAATTGAAGCTCTCAAAATGCCGTCGGATCAAGGACAGCGAACAGTCGCAATTGCTACGCATGGCGTTTGTATCACTTCTTTGTTCAGGGTATTGCTCAATCGTGAGCCTTGTGATGGATTCAACGGCGTGCTGGCTGTGCAAGGTCCCGAAGCCTATGAAGTGAGGTGGACGGATAGTGATGATGTGGCAAGAGTTCATGTTAGAGGCGTCGAAACACTTCCGATCAGAAATGGCGAGCTGGATTGGGAGAAATTGGAAGGCATGGAACCCAAGAGATTCTTCATCGAGAGATGGGGTAAGAAGGAGAAAGCTGAATAGACCGCGACGAAGACATCAATGAGCAGTCATTGCATTCCGCTGAGACACTCTACTTCACCAGTCTTCATCCAAAAGCTCATTACTCCTCCAAAGCAGAATTCTCTCTGCTCGCTTCCGCTCAACGAAGTTCTCGATGAAGTTCCTTCTTCCTCAAATGCCAAGGCCAAATCCTCATCTGCCTCCCATCTTGTTCTTTCTCACTCTCCCTCAAAACCTCCTGATCCTCCTCATCCAACTCATCCCTCAAACCCGCCTTCTCAAACTCAACGTGCGCCTGTCTTAGAACCATCCTGATCTTCGCTCCCTGATCCAACGCCTTATACCCCGTCCTCAGAGCACGCGTCAATGAAATCTCCCGGGGATAAAGACCCACATACGTTACAGGAGGTAGATAAAAGGCTGGATGAGCTGGCTTCGCAGAGTATTCGAAATCGATGTTGGCTCCTTTCTTTGGCTTGTAGGATGGCTGGCCTTCGATCCGCTCGCTGGAAGGGACGTATTGAGTAGCGTCTATACGACCGAGCCAGCGTTCGAGAAGTTTCAAGTCGGCTGGGTAGGGGCCTTTGAAGTTCAACTCGATGAGCATGGTGCGTTTGGGTTCGGCGGCTTCCAGGTCGGAGATATCGGAGTCTGGGAGCTTGTTGAGGAAGGTCACGACGTGGCTGAAGTCGAAGTTGTTGACTGTGGTCTTCAAGATTGGGGCATTGGTGACTGCTCTGGCGAGGAACTCGGAGCGGATCTGCTTGTTGACGCGAGCCAGGCCAGAGGTGCTGGTGAGGTGCTTGGCTTTCTTCGAGAAAGTAGTAGGGCAGATCTCGAGGACCTGGAAGTCGGAGATGTCAGCGAGTATCCCAGAGAATGTTCCATATTGGAGCAAGGCTCTCGAGCAGAGTATCAAATGCTTGAAGCGATGGTAGCTACTGTGCTTCGTCGTCCCACGAAAGTACTTACGCAGTCATAGATGAGGTCGCGCAGCTCTGGTGCGAGGTCGAGGAAGCCGGTCTTGTGCTCTCCTTCTTCTTCTTGAACTGGGGATTCTTCGACAGTCGCAGGTGGATTGCCCTTGCGCGCCTTCCTAGGTCGAGGCGCCGTGGACTTCTTGCGCTTCTTCTTGGGAGCCATCGCTCGTGTGATCGAGGCTCAAGTTGGTTGGTATGACAGGGAAAATCGAAAGATCGGAGGCGAAGATGTCCCGACTTAAATACTGCAGTAATGCCAAGATGGCACATGGAGTCTGTGCTCTAGGAGTTTCTGGTAACTCCAGCTGCCATGATTGGCCATGGGCAGAGTCTGAGGCTCGAAACATAGACGTCACCTGTCTCCGGATCTTCTGGCAGGTGACTGATAACGAGGAATGAAGCGATGGAGAAAGTCAATAGAAGTACCCGTGAGCTCTGTTGGACAGGAAGAGTCCAGTGCCTTCATGATGTGAATGAGCCGCAAGAGCAGTACGGCAACTTTCATTTTCATCCGCTCTTCTAACATCTAGATGCTCATTTCATTGACTGATACCAATCCTCCTCAGAGTCTCTCTTGCTGTCGTCAGTTTCAACCCAATTCTAGCATCCAAGTCAAAACCTCCCCATCTCTCCACCACCGCGAGCTCGTCGCTACACTGTTTCAGCAAAGCTCGATCGCCATCTTGACCACCAGCCTGGTCCCAGAAACAGACTGCCTTCTCGTAGTGCGCCACGGGTAAGGACCAATTGTCTGCGTGATCACATGCCGTGATAGCTGATAGATTATAGCAGAAGACATGTTCCTTCAACTCGGTCTGAGCCTCTCCGACCCTGCCAAGGTTGCGGAGACATGTTGCCTTCAGTAGTGACAGAATAGCTTTCTCGTCTACGGCTTCGTCCTTCCAAGTTGGCTGGTTCTCGGACCATTCAAGCGATTCGAGGGAGACAGCGATATGCTCGGGCCTCATCCGCTTTAAGCCAGACCAGAAGTAAATCATCTCTTCAAGCGGAGACACGCCGATGGCATCGATGAAGTCGCAGTGGCGTAATTTAGCACGATGCTCCCATTTTGCGATCTTTCGCATGATGAAGACGTCAAGAGGCAGTTGTCGAGCCATAAATCGTTTCTTGCCGACGTTGGCTGAAACGTGGTGCAGCAGCTCCGTCGCTTTCTTCTTGTGCTGCTCGGCGACCTTCGGGTCGGAGTGCTGATGTTTTCGATAGAGCTCCACGTAGCAAGAGCCTGAAATGTAATAGTACAGACCGTGAGACCAATTGTTGAGGTCAATGCATTGGATGAAGGACTTGGCACATTCTTCGTAACGATGGAGGAACATGCAGGCCATAGATGTCTCGAAGACGCGCAGAGCTTCGACTTGCTTCAAAGTGGTCGACTTTGAGTCTCGCTTCAGTACATCAACAGCTCCTTCGAGATCCCTGTCAGCACCGTGCATGCGTGCTTCTTCGAGCAGCCATAGCAATGAGTTGGGGTAGGTAGATCGCATCTCTTGGAGCAGCTGACGAAGCCGCTCTTTCGGGTACGCTTCTCGGCGATGAATGTCGCAAAGTGCCTACAAAGATGGTCAGCAGATACTACCAAAAGATGTTGCTAGCCCTTATGGCCAACGAAGATCCTACGATTGCGGCATTGTGAAAAGGCAAGAGGACTAAACCTGCCATCGCACCATTTATGTTATGCTTGAATGCTGTGGCTCTCCAAAGGAGCCGCAGTCCGTTCTCACGATCTCCACGAAATGAGAAGATACTCAGAATCTTGCCAAAAGCTGGTGGAATCATGGAAAGCAACAGCTGCAACAAGCCAAAGCACATTGCAGCACCAGAATGTATGAAGACGTCGATCGGGTCTGAGGACACAGATGAGAAGTCCAGCTGATTTTCGGCCTTCTCGGCCGCACTTGGCGCATCTGTTGTTGGTTGCTCAGACGATCCGCTTTCTTTGGTGACAGCCTTGTTCGACGAGGCTCGGTCATGCTCAAGATCTTTTAATGTCTCCTGTAGCTTCAAGTCGTCCATATCCGGAAACTCCAAGTTGCCCTTGTAGACATGTGGAGTCGCCTGATCAGAAACACTTTCCTCAGCATCGACGAAATCCAGCTCGTCGTCATCGGCATCTCTTGCATCTACTGGAGTCATGACGCCGGAGTTTGTTTCTGATATGGCCTTCTGACCTGCTGCCGAAGCACTAGACTCGGTTCCGCTCGACAAAGAGGTAGTTGAGCTGGCGAAATGCTTCTCCAGGTACTTGTTCTCGGCATCCACAATTTCTTGCAGCGTCGTGAAAGCTTTGCGAAGATTGTAAAATCCTCTGAGACTCTCAGTCAAGCTCTCATTGAGCACGCCAACAACGGCAGACATAAGCTGCGTCTCAGCATGGCACAAGGCATATTCGGAGCCTCTGGGATAGATTGCGCTTTGATGTGCTGTCGACGCATCACGGAGCGCTCTCCTGTGGTACTCGCTCGCTGAATCTTGAGCATCTGCGAGTCGCACGCCTGCTTGTTCCATCATCTCTTTCTCGAAGCCAAGAGTTGCTCGCAAGAATAATGTTGTCGCACTTCCCAACTACTTTGCCCTCTCTGGTCAGTCTGACATCCTCGATCGAAGCCGTGAGCCTACCTTATGAAATGGCGAATTTCCCTTTGCAAGCTCTGCTGCAGCTTTATCTACCTCTATAGCGAAATGTAAGCACGTGGCTCTGTCTCGACTGTCGCGTGTCTCATGTACCATCATTCACGATGTAGGCAGCCTGCCGCATAGCCTCTTGCACTACCCATCGTCAACCTTTCATGCTCCATGGACTATGCAACGTCTCTTTCTCACACGCAGCAGGTTCGTCGAGAGCTGTGAGACTCTTGCTCTGGTGTATGCTGGTTTTGGAAGGATTCAGCCATCCTCCCACTCGCTTCATCGCCATTGTAGCAGGCTGAGTGAATGGCGATCGTTATCGGATCCGTGAATGCGTGAAAACGTCTATGGCGGATGCAAAGTCAACTGAGAAGGCAAGAAGCACATCAATGCATAAGATGAGACCAGGCACGGCATTTTCAGGCCGCATTGTTTGTCCATGACCCGCGCCGATGTCAGTGGTCAGCTTCTGAGGCGTCGGAGGTGGGTCTGCTGCAGAGCTTCAATGCCAAGTTGCACAGCCTTCATCCTCGTTCACGCCCGAGGCCGAATTCCTACCGTGCTCATCAAGTAGTCTCCTCCGTCTGCCTGTTCGGATCAGTATCCAGCCGGACTAGCAACTCGGAATTAGGTATGGAACAGTAGCATTGTCGCCATCGAACTGGACGGGGACGACTCTTGCCTGGAACGGCTCGGCCGGCAGTGGCAATGACTTCGGACAAGACGCGAACCTGACACGAATAAGGACCATGGCAAACAAGGCATAATTTTGACTCGCGAGGATACAATATGCTATGGAAACGAGCGCGTGGTCAGCATCTTTCCAACCACCAGATCTAGTGGAGACGTTCTCTCTCACGCGTCCGTCGACGCTGCCCTTCGGATACGACCCGAGAGCAGGTATATAGCAGCTCTCATGTCGAGAAGAGGATCACCACTGGGCTCAATGCCATCTACACGAGGAACCGGATCAAATATGATCTTCTTTTCGTCTTTCAAGCTCTCCTCCAGCGGCTCAATCGTGTCCAGCTTGATCGTTCCAAGCTCAACCAACTTTCTCTCCTCGGGCCAAAGCTTTGTGGCATCATCCGTCACATCTCCATCTTCAGCAATCTGAGCCACCAGCTTGAAGACTGCAGGACCTGAGGTCAATCTTTGTTCAAACTCTTCGGCCAGATACGACTCGCTCTTCTCTTTGGCCTTCTCCTGGTCAAGGACCTTATACTCCTCAGGCAGGATCTGGTAGCGGATGAAAGTCTCTTTCCCATCAGCAGCAATCAATTTGAAAGCATTGACAGCCCAGAACTTCTCAGTTGCGAAGCTCTCAGGGTGTGGCTTTGGGTCTTGCACAAATGCTAGAGCAGGTGGATGCGTGGGTAGGTATTCGCCAAGAGTGCCGCCGCCGATATGCCCAAGCAGCTCAAGGAAACCTTCACCAGTCTTCACGGGAAAGAACTTGGTCGAGTGGGCGATGATGTCCGTGTGACGACGAACTGGCGTCTCCTCAAGCATGAATCGGAGACCGATGCCTCGCGGACTGGCATTGTTGTCATTGTCAGGGATATTCGGAATACCAGTCGAATTCGAGAAGCGAGCAACGACTGGGGTAGAGCCATTGTTGAAGTGCGGAGCCTTGGAAAGCGATGCAGCTTCTGGAGTCGGCGTAAATGTGCCCTTTGTGATGCGGCCACGAGCGTGAGCAGGACGATATGCTTCGGGCGTACTAAATGCTCCTCGAAGGCCGTGGACGAGCGCGTTGGCGGTCTCGAGCGTCTTAGTATCTTCAGTAAGTGGCATTTTGTTGGTAAGTTTTGTTTCTCTGTTCTTATGCTGTTGCTACATTCTCTCTACCAAGACTCCGGGACCTTGTATTTATATTCTCCCACAGAGCATCCTCAACTTGCTCGGTAAGCTATCATGGTGCTGGAGTGTTCGCTGCTATGCCATCGCTAAGATGCAATGCATCGCCGACGCATAAGGTGGAATACAATGGTTCTGATTCGCTCAATCATCACACAATTGTGGTGCTCATGACAAGGGTTTCTCAAATACCACTGCTATCGCCATCTTCGCATCTGCAGCTTCGCTTCGAAGTGGCGTTCCTCGAGCTGCGAACGGCTTAGGCTGCTGACTGATGAGTGATGCAAGCAAGGAAAAACAGAGCTGCGGATTACTCTACAGGTCAACAGGTCAACTCCAGAATTTGGAAGAAGTCGTTCTGACCTATCGACGAAATGTCATTGGAGTCGCAGAGGATCAAGTAATTTGAGATATCAACTGCTCGGGCATGCAATACTTCACTCGTGAATGCTATCCAGCTGAACGACCCCGGACCGAGCACTCACGAGCTGAAAGAAGTGCTCAACACTGAGTCGCAAGGCCAAGAGACATTGTCTCGACACGCAGATGCGAGGCCAGTAGACTCCCTCAACACCTCTCGCTGCCATCAGCAAGCTTCACACACCCACCAGTATTCAACAACCAAGCAATACTATCAAATTCATACCCCAGCCTCCAAGCCCTCAATTTCCCATTCCTCCCTCTCTCCATCCCAAACCTCATAAACTCAGCAACAGGATACGTCCCATCACCTACCCCAAGATAATTGAAATGCCAAACAACATTATTACTCTCTGTACCCCTTCCACGAACGACGCCAAAAGTCCGAACAGTGTCATCAAGGCTGAACCCGTTCTGCCCAACAAAAGCGGCTATATCATCGCGATTTTGAACGAGGACGAACTAAAGAGCATTAGCAGCCAAGTCAATAGAAAAGTAAGTGATACGTACAGGTCCAGGTACCGGAGCAAGACCTGCAAGGGAAGCCAAAGAATTAGAACAAGCCATGAAATCCGGCGTCAAAAGTTCATAGGTTTCCTCAACTCCATCTCCAGTAGCATTAATTCCAGCTCTCCAAAAGCTGTCAACGAAGCGCTCGGCTTCTGCTTGCGTGATGCTAAGTGGAGATGGGCTTCTATGCCGGTTCCCATGGTTGCACGAATTGGTTTGTGCTTGTGCGAGGTAGAGGCTGGAGAGGAACGTGTAGAATAGTGAAAGGGTCTTCATGCTTGCTGAAGAAGATAAGTGATGAGATTGTGAGAGTGAGGTCTCTTCTTCGAAGAGGGAGCTGTGATCAGCGCGACTTTGAGTCTACATAACATGTCGCTCAACATGAGGGCATGGGAGAACGAACTTGGTTGAGCCCGCGAGAAGGTGGTTCCATTGCGATCGCCATAAGATTGTGTGGCAGGCGGGCATGATATGCTTGGTGGACGGGAGCCGCCAATTCGGGGCCAAACGCATTGGCGTTGCTTGGTACTCGTCGGTCTTCCTAGGTCATCAAAGCGGTTCAGGGGCTCTATTGATTATGGTCTTCGCTCAAAGCGATCAAGTCATCATTCATTACTGGATCTGCAAGATTGGAGAACTTCATAGCATGTCCATCTCGTCACCTCCAACGAGTGCAAATCGTCCCTGCTCAATGTCACTCCTCTTATCCAATTCCGCAGCATACTCTCTCCTGATATCTTCCAGCCTGACAAGCCTCCTCTTGGCACCTGGTGCATGAACGCCTTTGAGGGGATCGGCAAGCAGCCATGCTTCTTCCTCAGCGCAGCATGCCAATGTGTTGATGAGTAGCACATATACCTGCACGAGCGTCTCATCATCAGGATCCATCATGATCGACTTCTTCGTCACCTTAAGGTGCTCGAGATGCAGGTAAAGCAATGCCGCTGCCCCTCGGAAGTCACCATGCTGTGTCCTGAACGCATAAAGAATCTGGTGATACGGTGGTCCCGAAATGGCTGCATTTGACGTGCCCATACTGCGTTTCGCCAGCTTAAGGAGCTCGGCATCGGCATACTGTACCAGATCGCCAGAAATCGGTAAGCTTAGCAGGACAGGGACGGCATCTTGCTTGATGCATTTCTCGATGAGGAGGCAGAGATTCTGCCTTTGTAGGTTTGGGTCGCCAATTTTCTCCAACGCAGAATATGCTTCTTCGAATCGTCCCAACTCCTTCAATGCGTTGAACAGCCTGAGGAGAAGCTTTTGACTTCCATCGCGCGCCCTAAGCAGATGTATCTCCTCCATTGCGTCGTCAATCTGCTGTGGAGCCGGAGAGTTGTTTTGCGACTTGCGAAGGTCGATCTCCGCCAGCTTTTGCCGCCAGGCAGGGTTCGCTTGAATGTGATCGAGAGCAGCCTGAGCAAATTCCGCAGTGTACGAGAAAATCTTGAGGCTTTCAAAGAGCAACATGATATGCTCAAAGTACTTGTCGATACCGCAACCGAGCAGATTGACTTCGGTAGCATCAAGAAGATGAGCAGAATTCTCGCGAACGCCAAGCAGCAGTCCGGAGCTCATTTCTTCAGCTGCGTCTCGGAAAGCTGAAGCAGCTAGATCGTACTCGCCTGTTGCGAGAAGTAGACGCCCTTGAAGATATGTAGTCCAAGATCCGCCCTGCGACAAGAATTTGACGAAGTCTGCAGCGAGATCATATTGCTTTTCTTTCAGAAGCTTGGACATGATCCAGTCAGTAATTTCGTCCCATCTGCTCTTGAGGTCCAAAGCGAAAACCCAGTCACGGTTCCAGGCGGTCAAAAGCTCGGGCATCTCGGCATCTGGTGCTTCCTTAGCAATGTCATTCCAGTCTGCAAGAAACAGATGCTCATAGAGCGTCATGGGAGTATCGTCCTTCTTTTGTTCCCTTTGGTGTGCGACTAGCCACGATCGATACTCAGAGCGTTTCAGCTGCGTCCGCAGGGTGTCGTAGACTTCGAGTGGCCGGAACTCTGGCGACAGATCCTCTAATTCGCCATTCATGAAGATGACAAGTCCCATCAAGTCCAATAATACACGCTGAGTTCGTTGTATGGTCTCCTGTGCAATGGCAATAGCAATATCTCTGCCGAAGCGTACCAGAGTGCGCTTGAACTCAGCTCCATGGACTTCTGAGAGGACAAGTCCTTCAGCGACCGCAAGGAAAACGTCGTCTGTCAGACAGCCTAATCCATCGAACGCTGATGCAGAGTCGGTGAGGGCCTGGAAGTCTTCGTCCGTTATGTCATCACTGAATGCACAAAGTCCTTGGATGGCTTCCAGCTGCGAGTTGTCAATCGTCTCGTTCGGTAATGCATTCAGGGCGTCTTGTACTGCAGCAGACCGCAGTCTCTCTTGAGATGCTGGCGACAAATACTGACGAAATTGCTCCGCAACTGCAAGCAAGCCGCTCTTAGTCATGTCTTCATGACCGTGGGGCCAGATGCCGTCCATCAAAGCAAAGTCGTGTTGACCATCCTCGTTTGAAGCTTGACCATTTATCACAAGCCCAGAGTTGTTGCTCAGAAGCTCGATCTCGCTGCTTAAGCGTAACGGAGCCACAAAATCTGCGCAAATGGTCCAAGGCAGACGGCCCTCGGGATCGAAAGCAGAGCCTATTACTTCGTGCCTGCGGGTATGGATATGAGATAGCAGGGAGAAGAAAGTCTGCCATTGAGCCTGGAGATCAAGATGATATGTGTCGTAATCAGGCTGATCATTCGGCGTGCGGCGCAGCAGGATCTTGGATGTCACAGCAGCGACGAGACGTTGCTCCAAGGGCTCTTCGTTCGCGGCTAAGCTGCGTCCAGTAGATCCTTGAAGGTTGCGGCCTTTGCGGTAGATGTGTAGTGCAGTCTCCAAAGAGGCTTCGGTGAAGCGCCCGGGATAGAATATGAAGGTCAGCCACTTCTCGTTTGGCGCCGCTATAGTGCTGACACTCGGATCGAGCTCGACATGATCCGGGGATTGTTTGATGACTTCGATGCTTGCTGACGAATCTTTGACAATGCTCCATCCTCGTTTCCAGAGATCGGCAAGCGGTATTGCAGCATTTGTGTTGTCAATTAAATTGAAATTGAGCATGAAAGTCCGACAGATGGCGCCACTCCTAGCTCGAATCCAGACTTGGTTGTTCTGCCATTTCTTTCCGGGCGACACAGTGAAATCAGCCAGATGCCAAATGTTCGTATCCAGCATCTCCGCGATGGGTGCAATGAGCGGCTCCATTTCTGCTTGCGTATCATGGATCTTAATAGGCTCAATATCGTCTGATTTGATTGCATAGAACTTAAATTCGTGTTCCTTGGGAGAATGCAGCACGAGAAAGTAGTCCACATCGGGGACACCCATAGCGCTTACGACTTGCAATAGTGTGCCTTGCTCAGCACCCATCGTATAATGTGCTTGTTTTCTTTTCTCATCGGCATTCTTCCTCCTGTCGTCGAGCATATCCATCTGCCAAAGTATTGCTCCAGTCTCCACACTCCAAACCCTGAGCATGTGATTCAAGCCAACAGTCCAGATGTACTTGCCATCAGGACTCTTAGCAATGGCAGCACATGCATTTGCATCAAGTGTGAGGTCTCCGAATTTGATAGTGTGCCGATTCCAAGGCAGCGTGCGCCTGAGCGAGCCGCTCCAACCTCCTTCGCTGAAGAACGTGACGCGCCAGTCGCTCCCACTCTGATTTGGTTCTCGTTCAAGACGCATAAGGCTGCCATCTTGTAGCGACACGAATAGCTCAAGGTTGCTGACCGCAATAATTCTATATGGCCTTTGTCCATGAAAAGCTGCGGGCGAGAACTTCTTAAATGCTGTGGTCGAGTCAAAGTCGGTGGGTGCCACCTCCCTCACCAGGAGGTGCTTCGGCAGCGCGATTGTGAAGAGATCGTCTCCGCTGAGAACGAATATGTCCAGCTCATCTTTGCTAGTCGAATCTGCCAGGACCACACCATTTGGCAGTATCTTGTCCCGGAAGGAAATTTTGTATGTGAGCCAGCATTCGCTCTTGCTGTGCTTGTCATGCACAATGTCGACGCAGCGCAGCTCGAGTAATCGTCGATCATTCAGTACGCGCCAGACAAAACTGCGCGGACTCCTGCCTTTCGACCTGAAGAAGACCGAGCCTTCCGTCGCGAGATGTTTGCGCGCAAATGCCTCCTCATCGTTGCCGCTGATCTCGTCGAAGCCGCGCTTGCGTCCAGCACCGAATGGCACCAGAGCGCTGCTGCTGTGCCCGGCAGTATTTATGTGGAGGGTGGTGTTTGGTGACGCCGGCGTAAAGGAGACGCGTGTCTCTTGGTAGAGTGACGGCGGCAGCGCAGACTCGGCGGCCATGGCGAAGGTGAATCGCTGGACAATGCCAGATCTTGGTGATGGGAGGGAGAGCTTGATGTTTCGTTCGGAGCTTTCGTTTGGTAGACGTGAACCGCGTCGGATGGAGCTCGGATCGCGCCGAAAAGCCAATCGATGGCCCTCAATCAATATTTGACTTGAGGCAAGTCAGTCATCAAAATGGCTCTGAAGACGAAATCGACATCGCACAGATGACCATGCTTGGGAGTTGACATCAAGTGAGGAGAGACGTGATTCACTTCAGTGAGAACAGTGAAGGTCTTGGAGATCTGTGTCGTTACCGTATCATTATTCATGCACTCGAGCATATCTAAGCGACCTCGCTACTCAGTCACAACGGGTATATACATGGGAAAGCAAAATCGCTTGAGTCAAAACCAGGTGAGCTATCACGATTCTCACTTCAACTTTAGTCCTTCTCCAAATCCTTCGGCTGTGGGTCGTTGATTCCCTCTTCAGTGATAGCAAACATGCAATCGCTCTCCGGAAGGCATGGCGAGTCGTAAATCTTGCATATTCTGGTCTCGCCACGACCTTTCTTCAGCGATAACCGAGTCGTCGATGCGTGTGCGATGATGTTTCCGCCAATTGGCTTCTTGGGATCTGGGTTGAACATTGCCGAAGGGCCGCCGTCCACCTGTGCGACTACCTGGTTTGTGATGACGACAGCAATACCGAACTCATCTGCCAGGCGCTGCAGAATACGCATGAACTTTGCCAAATGAGTCTGTCGGTTTGAAAGCTCTCCACGACCCATGAAGTCTGTACGGTAGAGAGCTGTGGCGCTGTCAACCACTAGCAGAGAAAATCGTGTTTCCGTCATCATTTGTGCCGCCTGGTTCAGCAATTGAAGTTGGTGATCTGAGTTGTATGCGCGAGCGTATGCAACGTTGTCCAGCACTTCCTCGCCTGACAGTCCATATCTGTTCGCGACTGCGAGCAGCCGCACCGGACGAAAGGTGCCCTCTGTGTCGATATACAGGCACTTGCCCTCTCCTCCGCCCATGTCGAATGGCAGCTGGCATGTTACTGCAAGCGTGTGACAGATCTGACTCTTTCCTGTTCTGAACTCTCCGAACAGCTCTGTTATACTGCCTGTTTCTATGCCTCCAGCCAGCAGCGTGTCGAGCTGTTTCGAGCCAGTCGTTATGGAGATGAGCTCCGATCGTCGCGCATGCATTTCGGTGGCTGTCGTGAACCCCATCGGCACAAGCTTGCTAGCCTCTGTGAGAATCTTCGTGGCCTTCTGCTCCGACACGCCTTTTATGCATTCAAGAATCTTCTTTGGTGTGTATGCAACACTTTCCACGGTATTGTAGCCTGCATCTACGAAGAGTTGTATGTCACGCTTTGTGAGTCCGTTGATACCCTGCTGAAGTGTCAATGCTGTTCCAAACGCTGCCATAGGAAGACCTTACCTCGAGTCCAGAAAGAGGTGTAGGCGCTCCAGGACCGCCAGCCATGCCATCTTCATAGCCGGACTGAGTCTCATCGTATTCCTCAGACATATTGTCTCTTCGTGGACGTTGATTCGGAGAAATTGATAGGCAAGTGCGATGTCCTGTGTGGTCGTACAAGCGGAGTTGAGTGCTTGAGAGGCAAAGTTGAGTGTCGAAGTGGCAAGGCAAGCACAGGTCGACGCGCACCGCGTTTGCGCTAGCGAGTCGTGGTTAAACTTTATCGCGCGGTCATGTGTTTAAGCACAACCCTAACCCTAACCCTGATCATATCTCACAGTGCTTGGAATTACAGCCAACTCGCCAACAGCTCTGGAGGCGTTCCTCCACAGTGGGCGTCAAAAGAAGCCTGCGAGCATGGCTGATGGCTGTCTCGTAGAGTCTTCGAAGTGGCTCGATCAATTGAGGACAACCCGCTGGAATCTAGCCGCGCTTTTTCTCTGGCTGCTTTGATGCTGTTCTCGCGCCGGTCTGTTCCAATGGCTGCTTGCTTGGATCATCAGTCGTCGAGACATCCTGAGAGACTGTGGTCGAAGTCTTTTTTGTTCGTTCCTCCATGGCTCCTTTCTTGGCACAAAGTTCCCATATGTCATTCTCCGCGAGCGTGATCAACCGACAACGATTTGGCAGGTCTTCATCGTTCTCCTTAAATTCATTCTCAGGCCATTCTGGAAAGGTCGCACTCCACGCATCAAGTTCCTCGAGCTGTGGCATCTTTGTTTGTCTGGTCTGCTCGCTGGGAAGCTGGACCTCGGAATAGGAAGCTTGATCTTGCAACAGCACCTCCGAGTCATCAGAACAAGACCATGCCCAGAAGACGATCGTCTCGAAAGCCCTCTGTCCACGATGCACCACACCCAGCTCGAGCAGCGATGAAGAGTCAACTTCTACGTCTGAGCCGCACGTGTTAAGACACCAGCCGTAGATTTGCTACGCCAAGGTCCTGCCATCGCCTCAAGTCAGCAAAGAGAGTGCTAGTCTGAACACTGGCTGGGATGGAGAAGGGAAATAAGCGGTATATCATGGCACTTGGAGTCACCGGTCTCTCAAGCTTCTCTTCTTCAATTGCAAGAAGTACGGAGTGACTGGTCTCTGCAAGATCGAGGCATGGTATGAAATTAATGCGCTGGATACAAATTGTGCGAGCGCTATCGAATATCGATAGGAATTCGCAGTATAGTTCCAATCCGGGAATTGAGTCGATGTTCGGAAGCTGCGACTTACCTCAGAGTCGGGGTTGAGGCAGTCAATCAGCTTACATTTGACTCCTGGTCCACTTTCAAGGTCGCCAATGGCTGACTGAACGACTTGCCATTTGTTCAAAGCGAATGCCTTGACTCGTGCCGAAAGAGTCGGATGGTTATTGAGGAAGTGCGGGACAAGGTTGAATGCCGGAGCTGAAGAGGAAGCGAAACTGTTCCAGGATCATGCAGCTTTGCAGAACGTCACAGATCCACCAATGCGTGAGCAGGAGAACAAATATCCCATGTGTGACCAGCGTATCAGCATTAACGAGCAATCTCCTTCTTTCCAGATCTGCGAGTGGCTGGCTTGAGGAGTACGGCAACAATAGTCGGGACCTTGATGGTTGGCCAGAGAACATATAGTCACCCAAGCCAACAGCTCTCGAAAGCTTCATTCCGTCTTTTGCACAGCTCTGTAGTTCTACCAACAAGGCAATCCTTCTCCGGCCAAGCTCCATTCTCAGATTGCCGGGCTTATTGCGCCTCAATTGTGGATGGATGCTCCTGCGTTGTGGAACAGATCTACCCCGCTTGGCCTGCCCCGCGTGGCCACGGATTGCATGAAGTGCATGGAGCTCGGATCGTCAAAGACCGCGGTGTCAGGAAGTATGACCTACGTTGGAAAATGCTGAAGCCAAGCTGCGGCTAAGAAAAAGGCATCCTGAGAGGAGTCAGTGAGCTATAAGAGCGCCAGGGCCGTCGTCCTCGCTGCTTTCTCGTATTGAATCCTCTTTTCGCGCAATCACGATATTTCTCACATACCACCAATATGGCAGACATAAAGATCCCAGCAAAAGGCCTCGCAGGCGTGGTTGTTAACGAAGGGCCTGATTTCAAGGTCGAAGTGCAAGAGGTGGACGTGCCCGAGCCAAGTGAGTGGTCGAGCTTCGAAGCCAGTGGTCGAGGCTGATGAAAATCTGTTGATAGAGGATGGTGAATTGCTGCTTAAACTGAATTGCACGGGGCTGTGCATGAGCGATGTCCACTTCATGCTTAACGACTGGGCGGTCCCACCTATGTCACATTTCGGCACCAAATGTGCTGGCCACGAGGTGCGATGGATTCGACCATTTCAAGATGGAGTCGACTGACGGTTCACAGGGAGCTGGAGTCGTAGTGAAGGTCGGAAACAATGTCCAGGGCTGGAACGTCGGAGATCGAGCTGGCATCAAGCCACTGTGGGATGTCTGCCATAATTGTGAGCATTGCTGGAACGGTCGCGAGAACTATTGTCAGAAGGGAATTTACACTGGTCTGGTTGCAGAGGGAACATATCGCCAGTATGTTGTGTCGCCCGCAATTTATACGAGCAGAATCCCGGATGGTGTACCAGACGAGGTTGCAGGTCCAATTATGTGTTCCGCCAGTACTATGCACCGCGCATTGATCGACTCTGGTCTGAAGCCTGGCAACTGGGTTGTTTTCCCCGGTGGTGGCGGAGGAGTAGGAATTCAGGGAGTGCAGCTTGCAAAGTAAGTACTCGAAACAAGCTCGGGACCCGAGTATGACTGATGATGTTCCAGAGCTATGGGAATGAGGCCAATCGTAATCGACAGCGGCGATACCAAGAAAAAGCTATCATCTGAGATGGGCGCGGAAGAATTTGTCGACTTCAAAGAGCACTCCGATGTAGCTGCTCGCGTCAAAGAGATTGCCGATGGAGTTGGAGCTCATGGTGTTTTGGTCACAGCATACCAGGGTAAGAAAGCAATGTCTTGTCTCGACGACATTTGCTGACCTTTGCCATAGCATACAAGGACAGCTTCTCGTACTTGGGAGATCGTGTTGGCGGCAAGATCATGTGCATTGCATTGCCTCCTGCTGGCCAGGTCACAATAGGCACAGATCCCAACTTCTTGATCTTCAAGAACACCTCAGTCATCGGCACACTGGTAGGCACAATGCAGGACACTGCCGCAGCTCTGGAATACGCCCGCCGTGGCTTGTTGAAGGGCATTGCAGAGGTGCGAGGCGTGTCCAGATTTGATGAGAGTGTTCAGGCCCTTCGCCGAGGAGAAATTGCAGGCAGAGTTGTCATCGACTTCAACAAGGAGTAGCTGATGGTCAGATGGCTCTTAACCCCGTGTAGAAGCATTTTGTACAGTGTATATTGACTGTAATGTCGGCATTTATGCCATTGTGCATTTCGAGAACTTCTGTGATGCGAGTTGTGAGTGCAAATGGATTTTGTAAGTCGGAGTTCCGCCGGAGACCTCACTGTCGCTACCCGAGATGAGTGTTGGGCGGAGAGTTCTGGTTGGCAGAGCGGCGCCAGTTCCGAGCCTCCGAGCTCTTGCTTCATCACGCTTGGCCCTTCCTTTGGCTGTGAGGTTCGACACCACCCGCCAGCCACGTGAAGCACAATTGCGATCAACACCGCACCTCACGCCCGTAGCTTCGACAAGCGCGACACGACCAATATTGATTCTGCCCATCGCCAGCGGCATTGACTAGACCTCCACCGGCCGATGCTGCCGTCCTAGTGCCATCGCACCTACCCATTGCATTACACCGCTCCGCAAGCACGGTGGCTTCAGACGATAGCGCCTCCATCCACACCACACCCTCGCTTCGCGCATACGCGCCTCAACACAAGACCGACGTCGAGTCCTTCTTTAGCCTCAGCACTGCCACTGCGAACACTCCAGAGCGCCCCGACGAGCCCTCATCAGCTTCGGCTGAATCTCCTCCCCCGTTCCACTCCCACAACTTCCCCGCGCGCTACTATCCAGAGGCCTCGCAAGATCCATATCATTGTGCGCTCACTACTGCTTGTGCCGACTCTCTCACTGCCACTGCGCCAGCCGGACCAGCACCGCCATTTGAAGAGACCGAGGGCTCAGCCGCTGCTTCCTCAGTAGTTGCCGAGACCAAGGCTGCGCTTCCACGAGACACCAAAGACGGCCAGTCCAGCAAAGATCTAGACGACGGAGAGCCACCGCCTCCATACACAGAAGGCTCAAGTCCGCTCGAAGGCTTTACATACGTCATGGCTGCGGCAGGGAGCATCATCACCCAGGTGCAGCAAGGCGGGCCGGCACCCATAAACACTGCTCTTGGAGGTATGCTTGAGACTATCAAAGGCGCATAAGTTCATACTAATGATTGCATAGGTTCTGACGAGAACATCACTCTTGAATTACGGTTGGTTACATCCCAGCAATCTCAAGCGACAACCCGCTTCTAACACGATCCCAGCGGCACTCGCTTCACACTTTCTCGGGATGAGCTGCTCACATTACCTGAATTCGTCCTGTTGTCGCTGTTCCCCAATGGCCTGCTTCCCGATGGTCACATGAACAGCTACCACGACGGCGATGTATACCCAGTCGACGTAAGCAACCCTCGCCAAAATCGCTTGGTTACTCAGGCGAGACCCCAATCAACTGCCTCAATCAACGACATCCAAAATGTCATATCCAACACTGATGTATATTTATCTGACATTGTGTATTTCTCACAGTACGATCCTGTCTCCCTGCAATATATGTTGGAGTTCTTCCGACATGTTGCCCAAACCATTCCCCAAACTTCCGAAGAGCAGTCAAATGCCCAGAACGACCCTTTGGCTCCCAACACGATGCCAATCGAACCCATGTCTGGTAACGCACGCGACATGCTTCAAGACCGCGCCGGTATCATAGTACTGAGAGAAGATCTCGACTTTTATGCCATTCCACCACGGAAAGACATTGGCCATCCCGAGATGCAAGACATCAAGCGAGCGGCGAGTCGAGCACTTCTCAAGCAAGACGGCATCTTTTCGGGTCTTCGGAAAAGCGAAGAACCAGGCACTACAGAGCAACATCTTATTGAAATGCTCACGGCTGGGTAGGTGGCAGAGTGATAGATGTTGACTTGCTCCCAAACTGACCTCCTCACAGCGGGTTCAATCATGACGACACCTGGGGTCACCGTGCCGCAGAGCCCCAGAAAGCTGTCATCTGCTCAATTGCCTTGGCAAGGCTGCGAACAGACATTAAGGGTGACACAGCCGGCGCCGCAAATGCTGTAGGCATGGCGCAAAAGCTGCTACTCTTCTGGAGGAAGCCAGCTCGAAGATGTTGGTGGGAAGGCGTCGAGCTGGAGAACGTGGAGGGCGTGGAAGGAAAGCTGAAGGTCTGGATTAGGCGCGTATGGACTTTGGAAATGGTATGTATCGCCTCACGTGGATTATATCAGATTTCCACTAACGGTGACCACAGAGCGTAATAGGATTGCGTTGAGGAGCCAAAGGCATAACCTGCGCGGCACGGATAAAAGCCTCGCTTTGGCGCGTACAGCTCGGATTCAGCATGTTTACATTGTTTGCGAACACGACCTACCAGGAGACCGCCTCTACATATACCCCCATTACCTCCTGTGTTCGACAGTCTCGACGGCCTCCAATCTGCTTTTCTTTGGATAATGATGCATGCCAGGCGCTATGGAAAGGGAGTATGCGCTGGTGTCAAACAGTCTCTAGGCAGGCTCCGTTCTTCATTTTGTAATGCATAGCAAGCCACCATCAAAAATGTATAGAAGAATTACTAGTGTAAGAAAACCAGGAAACTCGATTGTGCAGAGTCGCTTCATTTTGGCTGCCGCTGTGAATGTATCTCTACCGTCGTCTTTGAACGCCTCGCTAAATCCACAATCATAACATCGTCAGTCGTCATCTAAAGGTTGAGCGCTGGCAAATACTTCCAACCAGAAATCTTTCAGTCACCCCACAGAACTCGACTCGCAGGCGTGATAGCACCTTCGACCCTCTCATTCCCATCCTCGAGCTGCATTTTCTTCTCCACCAAACCTCGATTGAAGAAGAAACTAATAACCAAAGCACCCTTCATAGCCGCCACAACCACAATGACCGCACTCGGACTCCTCTTCGCCAAAACCGCAGTTCCAATAAAGCATCCCGCAAGCATCGCAGTAAAAAACGCCAACCTCCGATTCCGTTTCGTGTTGTGCAATTTGAAGAAATCCTTGTCCGTACAAAGTTGAATCAGTGCTCCAGTAATCATAGTCGTGTTGAGTTCCGGCATAGAAACATTCAAAGCATTCGCAATCTGTCCAGACTCCGCGAACGCAAGACAAGCAAGAATAGCCATAGCCCCAGATCCCGTACTTTTCCTAGAAACCCAATACCTTATCGCAGCAGCCGCTAACATCAAAATCGCTTGGAACGAATTACTTATCAATAACCAAATCCTTCGTCTCTGTCTCGAGACGTGTCCCAGATGACCGAAGAAAATTGCTCCGAAGATGAATACTCCGATGGAGATTCCTACATTCTTTTCGATTCCTGGGTCTAAAGCGGGAAGACGAAAGGCGTAGAGGGCGAGGAACAAAGTGTTTCCTGTCATTTTTGAGGCGAAGACTCGGTATTGTGTGAATGTCATTGCGTCTAGGGCGCCGGTTACCATTGTCATGAGGAGGAGTTGAAATTCTAGGTATTTGTCTCCTGCTACTTCTTGGAAGAAGTAAGTGCGCCAGGCTGAGGCGGATGGGAGGGGTGGAGGGTTGCGGAAAGTGTTGTAGATCGATTGAGGTTGGGGCTTTTCTGGTGGAGGTTCCTGGTTGTCGTGTCAGTAATTGTAGCAAGGAATGCAAGATCTGAGTGAGCATACCTTATACTGAACGTGTTGATGCTCTCCGAGATCATTCAGTTTGTCTGTTGAGGATGCTCCTGATGACTTTCGTTCTTGCTCTTCAATGCTTTTCAATCTTGAACGTTCCGATTCTAAGTCTGTCGTTGACAGTTGCTCTAATGCGAGGGCAAGCTCTGGTGCGGTAACTGCTCGTTGTGGTCCAGGTCGGTCAGGTGAAGGCGGTGCTGTGGTTTCGTCGGTAGTCATGACGGGTGATAAGCTTTTACCTCCGCGTAGATGTTTCGAATGAGCGGGTATCTAATGCCATAAATGTGCCCTCGAAATATGACTCAAGCAAGATTGAGACAGAGAGAGAAAGAATAAAGAATAGAGCGTGTCTTGGGTTGAAGTCGAAATCTGCATGTGATATCGCAGCCTCGGGGTGATACGAAAAGAAACACTGATCAGCCAAAACGTTCTCTAGGCAAGGCTAAGTAGTTTCGGCGAATTTCCTCTTATCTGTGAGGGTTGTCTGCAAGTGTGGCAAGGAGAAGGTTTGCTAAACGCTGTGTGTTTCTGCATGGTGCTTGCGTGCACAAAGCGCGATTGACGTTAGCATCAAACCATTCCAAAGAAGGGATCCTTGTGGCGACACATTCATATGCCCGATCGTTATAGAGGCTGTGATAGTGCAGCACTTTCCTGTACGAGGTGCGTGTATGGCGCGTCAGTGTTTCCGCAGCGGCGGCCGCGCCAAGGACAGCAGCATTAGCAAGCGTAACACTGATAGTGGGATTGACCTATCTGTGCGAAAGGAGGACAGGCGTGAAGCTTCGAGCGGAGTGTAGGAGGTGAGGTGGAATGAACTCTAGTGGGACTCGGCCATTTTCCCTGTATCGCAAAGTCGTCATAGCCAAGACGAGCCGGTTCCTGAGATTGTATCGAGCATACAGTACCAGGATGCCAGCGGGCCGTGAAGATCGGCCGTTGCTAACAACCAGGGCATGCAGCGACTTCATGTTTGCTTTCGACCGCCAGGGTTAGCTTATCTGCCTTGGCCTTCGAACAAGAGAACTGCTTCTCTGGCTGCCAAGCCAGCATCCGACGAGGGTTCAGTCGTCTTATTTGCCTTTTGTCAGGCAGTGTTATGACTAAGCTGAGCAGAACAAGACATTGATTGATTGCCTATAGAATTGCATGAAGATCAAGTACTAAAATGGAAGATGGAAGTAGCCACCTATATCAGTGTGTGAAAGAGGCCTTGGCACTTGGCAGTGCTGACTGATCCACAACAGGCAGCCTCACCCTGAATCTAGATCTGATCTCATCAGTGCACGCAGTTCTTGGCACATTCATTTGATGGGGAAGCTACTGTGAACTATTCTTCTCACCTGAACTCTGCCAAGAGGTGGGAGATTGTGAAATGAATGCAGTCCAATGTCATTCGGACCATGAGTTGATCTTTGGTCGAACGCGCAATCTGTATACCAAGCCCGACACACGTCCACTGTCGGGACAAGACATCAGATCCACTGATCATCACTGCGATGTGGATCAACTCCATGAAAGATACGAGGCTGTCCACGGCAACTTCAGGAGAGCTTGATGCGCGCCGGACCTTAGTTGTCAACTCTAGTGAGCCTTCCACTAGGCAAGCTATTGTCCCAGGCTACTGGGCATGTTGCTATAGTCCGTGAAACTGCCGGTGGTGACATACAGATTGCTCCTCAACAGCATACTTCAAGATCCAGACGACTGCATTGCGAAGGGGTCTTTGTTGCAGTATATGCAGGCACCATCAAAGTCATACGAGCATCGACCAGGTATCCCGATGGAGAGCAGTGACGATTCTAATCCGGACTTCGTCCAGATTGAATGTGATATAGAGAACTGGGGACGTGTCTCAGGACAGCTTGACATCGAAGAATGGCCGCACGTGTATGAGTCTCGAATGTCCGCTCCTTCATCGGATAAGCAGTCGCCTGCACTGCTCGTGGAGCACTGGCACGGCGTGCCTCCTCCACGTTCTGTTCCCGAAGGCTGATATCGGCATGCTCGGTTCTAAGACTTTATCAGCTCAATGCTTGCTTGACCAATTCCATGTCAGAGTGCAGAGGAACCGGCAAAGACGGCGAAACACAGAGAGCACAAGCGATCTTTGCGACTGGCACAGTATGCCATATTGGTGGGCATAGAAAGAGCTCAGGCTCGAGAGCATCTACTTTGCTGATGGAGCGTTGTAAGACGAATGCTGTAAGCTCTTTGGAAGTTGCCTTAGTTGAGCTCCTGCTAATGCCATATGGACAAGTAATTGCAAAATATAAGACGCATTGCTTCGACCATGTCGCAAGATATGAGGATGAGAGAGCTGGGAGGGCGAGGTTCGCAGCTCTTTTGCAAGTTTGCTTCCGGCTTCTTGCAGCTTCAACGGCTTTCTGCTTCACCTTGAAGTTGGCAAGCGCTCACCGCCAAGCGGGAGCCGGCATCCACCGCTCGTGTGCAGTCTTAATCGAACGAGAATTCCAGCCGGTCATCAATAAAAATGTTCCGGTCCCATAGTTCAATTGGTAGAATGTTGGAGTCCGGATCCAGAGGTTGTCAGTTCGAGTCTGGCTGGGATCAACGATGATGGTATCGAAATGGCCGATGGCGATTAATCTTTCTCTTTTTCTTTTGCTGCGACGTAAAGTGCCTGCCAGGAGATTGACAAATTTCCACCGTCAAGGGCTGAGCACTGGATTCAAACTTCATCAACCCGCTCATCCACCTCCAATGGTGCCGCAAGTGCTGGTCGAGGTGCTCTCCATCCGCTTCTCCCTCTTACTGAAATGGAGTAAGTATTTGGATGTCCAGACGCCAGCGTCCTATCTTGTCGTACATCGAATGCTAGCATCCGCAATCTGGATGAGCTTTCATCTGTACCATCGTAGCTATCGTCCAAACGATGCTCTGTGCCAAGGACATCCTGCAGCGCTTTCGCAAAAGCCTCGCGATCGACGTCGTCTGCCGTGATCTTGCCAACGCGGAAGTTCAAGTCCGGCTTTTGTCTACTCAATTTCTTCAATGGCTCTACGATCTTCGCTTTCTCATCCCAGTTGCCAGTATTAGTGCTATCACACCAGCTGACCACTACCGTTCTCAAATTCGCCGCCTGGCATAGAACATCGCAAGCTCTGGCTGCTCGCCGCTTGATCTCTGCACAGAATGATTCCAATCCGAAGCTAGGATAGTTCTGCAGCAGGAGAACATCGCAGAAGAATACGACTTCCACCCTCCGAATCTGGTTCAGAGAAGGTGACGACTCCAGTCGACGAAGCTCAGGGTCTACTCGGAAGAAGTTGAATGCATGGGAAAATACCAGCTTCCAAGTCGAAATGGTGTAGAAGTAGTCTAAAATCTCATCTGTAAGTTGAGTGTGGATGTTGAGCAGAGACGTCGAAGGAGGGCGGTGCGAGACTGAGGTTATGCCTACGGACGGCAGAGGGTGCGAGACATTCTCCAATGGGAGGAGATGGGCGTAGATTTGCTGGCGAAGCTCGAGAGGGAGACGAAGGATGGGAGCTGGAGATGAGGACGATCGCGGTGCCATTGAGAGACACCCAGAGGACGGCGTGGTAAGCAGAGATGGCAGACCTACAAGTCAGTAGACAAAGAATGATCGTTGGCAATTACTGGGAAGCTACGACTGCAGGATCTACAAGTAGCCATCTACGCGTGATCGATTGCAGGTGGTGGCAGGATGAGTTCACGTCGGCCGAGGTCTTGGTCTTGGTGTCAGCGCCCAGTTCATGCACCCCCAAGTCGCTTCGCTTCCAGGCTGCTGCCCAGATGGCGGCACAATAATATAGAGTGACATCTGCTCTCCTACTTCTGGGCTCGCTGCAAGGCTACCGGCGCTCACACTGCCGCGCGTATATCCAAATGAGATGGATATCTTGTGCTAGCTGTGGCATAGACGTGCAGCCAGTCACCAAGGAAGGGTCACAGTAGCTGAGCGCTGATTACAATGAGAAACGCGAAGGGCGGCATACAATAATGCTGAGCGCAAGAATGACCACGTTCAGGTCCAGGACCCTCATCTCTACATCTGTCATCTCATCAGAGCATCATGAACAAGCAAAAGAGGAAGCATTCGAAACTCGGCAGGAAGCTGTGCTGATTCATCCCGCGACAGCGCAGATCAACAACCAAACAAAGCTTGACTTTCGCGAAAGGCGCTCAACCGTCGACGTGCAAACTGGAGCCCACCTCATGTTCGTCTGCTGGCCATACGGTGTGATGGACACGCGACAACTACAAGCCACGCCCTGCTGTACAACAGCCAAATTCGAGGCAGTGAAACACTACTATGCATTATGAGTCTTCAGCTCGTTATCAGCTTAAAAGCCACGTTGACAAGCTCTCTTGTAGCAAGCACGTTCAACACTCTCGGGCGTGATCTGGGAATTAAGAATGGAGACCATGGATGAAGAACGACAACCCGAGTTCAAGGCCGGCGCGGCTACATCGTACCATGCCAGCGGATCTGCGAATAATGATGGCATCCTGCAAGACAACCTCGTGTACGATCTCGACGATGAGGAGCCCCAACTCAATGTGCGGACATACATTGCCATAGCATCTCTGTTCTTGCTACAATGGGTCCAGATCATGGCGCTACAAGGCCCATCTAGTGCTGTATGTCCACGTCAAGTTTTGGAAGCTCCAGCTAATCAAGCCTGCTGCACAGCTTTCATTCATCGCGGCAGATATCGATGCGTCGGAGACCGCTCAATGGATACCCAATGCTCTTTCCTTGGTGCAAGCTGTTATAGGTCCCCTTGTTGCTTCAGCTTCGGACACATTTCAAGCTCGTAAAACGATTCTCGTGCTCTGTTGCATCCTTTCATTCATCGGAGCAGCAATCGCACCTGGCTCCCAAGGCATCGGACGCCTCGTTGCCGCTACTGTCCTCATAGGATTTGGATTCGCCACCGTTCCATTAGCATACTGTATTCCTAGCGAGATCGTGCCAAGAAAATGGTATCCTGCAGTGCAGGGCTCTCTGAATACCTTTGCTGCTATGTCCACGATTACGTCAATCCTCAGCGTCGGTGCACTCACAAGAGAGGATGCACATCAAGGCTGGAGGAACTACTACTGGATCATGTTCGCTGTATGGGGAGTAACAATTCTTGGACTGCTCTTCGGATACAGGCCGCCGTAAAGGCATACGAGTTCTGAACATTTCAAGACTTGGGACAAAATACGACAATTGGACCTTGTCGGCTTCTTCTTGTTGACCACAGGTCTCTCACTATTTCTCGTTGGTATGGGACTTGGCGGAGTCATCTACGCTTGGAGTGACGCACCGGTGCTTGCGACCCTGATCATAGGAATTGTGACTCTAGTCGCTTTCCTTTTGTACGAGTGGAAGGCCACAACACACGGAATTCTACATCACGATCTTTTTCGAGGGGCTTCAGAGTATGTCCGGACGTATGTTGGGTGCATATTGCTCATCTTCATAGAAGGCATCATGCTTTTCGCGTTCGTGATATTCTACCCGCAGTTGTAAGAATGCTTCCTACATTTTGCTCAATAATCGGCGACTGATGCATCTCGTAGGACGGGCGACCTGTTCGAAACAGACCCTTTCCTCATCAGTGCTCGAATTATGCCATGTGAGTAAACCAAAGGGCAGAAGCCCTCACCCTGCACACTCCCGCCTCGTAGCCCTCGTGTCTCACTCTCAAGCGCCAATCGATTCACTGCTTGCGAACGGCTTTCACTCGCTTAGGACATCTGCTAATGCTAATATCCTTTACTTTTAGGGTGGGTGGGCGCGACGCTTACTACCTTTGCCTACGGCTACATTAGCACGAAGACCCGAAGCATTCGACTACCGCTTCTGCTTGGCTTTCTGTTATGGACCGGTGGAATGATTGGTCTTGCCACTGTCCAGCCAGGACAATCTAACAACGCTTTGGTTTTCTGCGGCCTTGCTGGCATTGGATTTGCTGGACCTCTGACCCTCATTGTAGCCGGTGTGCAACTAGCCACTCCGCACCATCTAATCAGTACTGCGACTTCTGTGATCACGAGTACACGCGCCGTCGCAGCAACTGTGTTCACTGCAATTTACACCAGTGTCGTCACGGCTAGAGCCAAGAGCTACATTCCACGATATGTCGGGACTGCAGCGGAGCAGGCAGGGCTGCCGGTATCAAGCGTGGGCCCATTCATTGCAGCATTGACGGGCAAAGATAGCACTGCTCTAGCGAATGTATTCGGTGCGAACGAGAATGTGATCCGGGCAGGGCAGGCAGCTCTGCAGCATGCTCAGGCAGATTCGATGCGTCCTGTGTGGATCATTGCTGCTGCATTTGGCGCACTGGCTTGTGTTGTGTGCTGGTTTATGGGAGACATCAAAAAGACCATGACATATCGGGTCAACGCACCAGTCGAAGAATTGCATGCTAAGCAAAGATCTCGAGCAGAATGAGCATGGGAGGAATATGCAAAATGCATGTGACATTACCTTAGCAGATTAATGAAAGGGAATGAAATGTGGTCAAGGGAGGCTAGTAGATCGGCTAAAAGTCTTGGCATCGATCATCGATCTCGCAACGCGAACCGCCCGCTTGCTTCAACGCGTCTCTTTGTGTGCTCCTTTCTCCTCGTCTGCTTCCCACGACGTTATGACTTATGGAAACGCCCCATTGATACGGCCGCATATTCAGCATTCGGTTATGGAACATGTCAATTCATAGAGAAGCATGCATACCACGCGATACGATTGAAAACCAAGCTCACGTTCAAGATGAAGCTACGCGCAAGAGAAAGCGAAACGACAGCAGTGAAGCGCCAATTGCCATTGATACACGACCATTCAGTATACGAGTATGTCAACCAATAGTGAAGTGCCTCGAGTCTTGCTGACTATTCCTAGGCCGATTCTTCAAATCCATTCGCGAAGCCGCTAACGTTCAAGCCGCAATGCCTGTTAGACCGATCCCAACTACCACTAGCATGTCTGGACACGACACATGATGGAACCCGACTTTTTGCGGCACACGTACAAGTTCTGGAAGCTTGTCACGAGTATCGAAACGATGCCAATGTATTGATTGTGGAAGAAGAGGAGGGGCAACGATTGTACGCAGTTGAACGAGTGCAGAAGCGCCAGTATGCGTTGTGCCGGCTACGAAGCAATGTTCGTAAAGATGACATGATCGCACGATCAAAGCTGGATGTACGACCTCGCGGGCCCCAGCAAAAGCGCCATGCCTTGCAATCCGTTGATGCTGGAAAGCCATGGTGGATGTCTGCATCTGTGGATATGAGCACGAGCATCGACACATGGACCGGACAAAAGCCGAAGCTCTCGCTGCAAGCAGCTCCAGAGGGAAGATCTGTGTCAGCCGCTGTGGTGCAGATGGGTGAGAAAGACCTCGACACCGCTCGATCAGCGATCGGAGAAGTGCAGCCAGAAGACGTCACAGATCCGAAACCTACCTCGCCAGAAGATGCTCTCGAAGAGCTTGCCAAACACTATCTTGACACACTATACCTGTCGAGAACACCATTGGCGTACTTTGTCAAAGGCCCGCTTGCTCGTGCTCGAGCTGTCTTCTCTGCGCAACCCGCGGAACTCATCAGCTTCCTCCGCGGTGCCATTCTGTCGGCTTCAGTGGCGGACAAGAAGTACCGCGAGAATGTCTCGGAGCTTGTGAGGGAGATGTCGCTGCTTGAAACGCCGGACAGCAAGCCTAAGACACGGCGCAAGCGCAAGTGGAAGCCCAAGCGCGACAAATATGGTTTCTTCGTGGACGAGAAAGAGTATGTCGAGCAATGGTGGCGGAAGGACGATGAGGGTGCAAGTCCTCCCAGCTCGGTGGAATCTCTCGAGTCGCGCTTGCAACGTCGATTGCGAAAGGTGCGAAATCGAGAGACTTTTCTGCAGGTCATTCTAATTCTGGAAACCATGGCTCTCGAATCATCAACGCCTCCAGCGTCTGTACCACCACCAAATTTGGAATCGCAGAACGTTGAATCGCAAGCAGAGGATACCCATGCTGTCGCCGGCGACAAGAAGCCGCGGAAGAAGAAAGAAATTGATCTTGCGAGTGTAATACAGACTCTGATCGACCGCCTGAGCATTTGGTACTCGCTAGACACAAGCTCACCATTGAAAACGAAGAACGACAACGGTACGGCTGCGAAGGACGAAGCCAAGGATGACCTGAAAGACTTTGCTACAGAAGTTGTGATACCATTCTGGAGCTCTCGAATTTTTGATCAAGCAAATGCCACGAGCAAGAAGCTTGGTGGCCCAGCTGCTCCGGACCCACTGAAGAGGAAGTCTGGCTCAGCACCGCGGAGACCTGGTGAGCCTGCAACACGACCGGCACCGGAAAAGAAGCCGAGGAAGCCACTTGAGCGTGCCTCCACAGACACACTCAATCGGAGAAGAGCACCGTCATTGCATCGCTCTGCCACCGATCAAGACGCCTTGGCACCGCTTATCAAGCGTGAACAAAGTGAGCAACCATCGCTCAAGAGCATACCCCAGGCTAGAGCAAATTCCCAACCCAAAAAGCACGTCAGTCTACTTGATCAGGCACTGGGCAGCAGACGGCAGGTGGACTTCTCGGCAATGTCGCAGGCAAGTGAGGCTAAGCTGCGTGAGAAAGCCAAGCGTGAGCAGCTCGTCCGCGAGGCTGTCTCCGGGATCAGGAAACCTAACAGGAGCCTGGCCACCGAGGAGACCGCAAAGAAGGCAGACGAGAGCTTTGCGAGAGAGCTGGCCAAGAAGAAATCCAGCAAGTCGCAAAATCAGCGTAGCACAACAGCCAAAGATGCTGCGCCGGTTACTGCCACGCCGAGACATATCAAAGCCACTCCGGCTCCCCGACGGCGTACTCAGGCATCCTCCAACGAGCGATCTGGCGCGACTTCCATCGTGCCTTCATCTTCCACAAAGCTGTTCGCGCAGCCTGGTGATGTCGTTGGCAGCACGCCTGCCGTTCCACAAACTGGCCACCGATCGAAGCACACCTCAGGCATTGAGGACACGCCCTCTCGGGGCTTCGCTAAGTACATGCCGGTAGGACTGGGGCGGGAGCCTGGCACATTGCTTGAGTCGCCTTCTGCCACTCGCATGGCGAACATTGAAGCGACACCTTTGAAGCCAATGCCTTCATTGTCAGCGAAATCTCGATTGCAGGCTATTGTTGAAGCTTCGCCGGATAACAAGAACGATGATTCTGGTATTGGTCTTGATGACACTACGGACCCAACCTCGATTTACAAGAGTCTGGGTTGGGATGATGACGACGATTACGAACCACTACAATAGCATTTTCATAGCGTAGCATAGCGATTGCATATTGCTCTTTTTGCTCCTTCAGTCGCCTTTCCCGGCGTGGCCTCCTGTACTGTTTATTCGGAAACGACTCACGAACTGTCTCTGGATCCTTCCAAGCGTCCTGTACTACTCTGCCAAAATCCAAACGGCTAGTCGGTCCCTTCATGGTGTATGACAGCCTTCTGCGCCAGCTTAGCCAACACTTCGAAACACCACAAGTACTCTATTCCTGGCCGGCAAAAGGTCCAACATTTGCTCACTGTGCCAAGACCCTAGTCAGTCGCACTCGCACCGAAGACCTACGTCTTCTCTTCCGCCTTGGCCGCCTTTTCCCGCTCGACGAAGCTATTACGATCCCATCCAAACCACTTGTGCATACGCTTACCCATCGCATGAAGCATGACTGGGTCAAGCTCTGGGTCTGGATGCGGCTTATGAAAGACGATCGAGCCGCTGTGTCCAGGAGTCACTACTGGTGCGAACGTGACGGCAGAACCTCCAGTGTGGGTCGCGGAGAATCCAGCATCTGCCATTGCCGCCACGAACTGCTGCCACTTGACGGACTTCCCACCGAGTTCATTGTTGGAGGGGAAGAGTTTCGAAAGGACGAGCATGGAATCGTATCGTACCGGAATTGGTGGGGCATCTGCTGTTGGTGGCTCGTTTGCTTCTGATGCAGCTGCAGAATTTTGGGCCGTCCTCTCCTGATGAAGTGCCTCCTCATTGCCGCTCTCTGGGCGGGTCTTCGGCTTCGAACGATCAACTGGCAATACAATAGCGTCTTGTAAAGAAGGGCCCCATTGTGTCTGTATCTCAACCGGCCCTGACGATTTCTTCGCAGTCTTTACAGCAAGCCTGTCGAGCACTGTCTGGCGTTCAGTCTCAATCTGCTGCTTGTGCTCAATTGACTGATCGGCGCTCAGGATCTGGACCTCTGCTTCAATGTCTTGTGGATAGCATGCTTTGAGGCTTGCCCGAACCGCCTGGCGAATAAGCTTCCAGATTGCTGCTTGGCAATCACGTATCAAAGTCACAGTCTCAAGCCATGCGCGATCTCGTTTGCCCTTTGGCCATGGTGTCTCGTAAAGGGCCTGCAACAGTGGGGCCAACTGGTCCATTTCTCGTGCCGTGGGGTCGTGTATCTTCTTCTCCATGTACCTCATGGCCACGCGCTGCTCTTCTTCTGGGGTGATATCGTGGACGTCAAACGTTCTTGGTCCTGGCCGGTTGGCAGTCAGATCTTCAAGCAGCTGGTAATGGAATATCATTCTTGCAAAGTCGTCGTATGCTTGCTGGTCGAGTCGACTCTTCTCGGCGCGGTCTGCTTGCTCTAGATGGTCCTCAACAAAGCCCAGGTAGTACGCCTTATTCGCTACATCCACCCACCCGAAGCTGACATTCTGTCCGAGCTTGTAGAGCGCCCAGTGCAGCTTATCCTCCAGATAGAAAGTTCGCGTGGTCTGACCGAACTTTTGAGGCTCGAAGCGCTCGCTGATTTGCCATCCCTTTTCACCACGAGCATTCACCGCCGGCCTCCAGTCACCCGAGAACCCAGGAGCTTTCGGCAACATGAGTCGGATGCTCTCAACATAGTGCGGAAGATGACTCCGACCAAATGCTTGAAGATCCGCGAGTGCGTGCTCATATTCTGCCGGTAGCGGCTCGAATGGACGAATGCCGGCTTGGAGCTTCTTGTTGAGTTTAACAACATAGTGAAGCTGATCGACCATTATATTGAATAGTCGTACGTTCTGAACGGGCGTGGCAATCATGTCTCTCGCGAACTGCTTCCAGAAGTCCCTGCTCGGCGCCTGGGCAATCTCGTATACTGGGATTCGAGAGCGGATGTGGTAATGCAGGTATTGCGGATCGGTCTGTAAGAATTGCAAATCATCCTGAGCTGCTGCAAGTAGTGCTTTCGCGTCCTCCAGGTACCGGGATGGATCGAACTTTGGTGGTGCGGCGAATGCTTGATTGGAGTACGGCGATCCGATGGCCACCTGGCCAGGTAGCTTGCAGCCAGCCTCCGTGAATCTTCGCCATTGGGATTCTCCTTTGCGTGCTTGTCCCGAGCTTTCCGTTGTCATCGGTTCCACCAACGCCTTCGTCATGTTGGCCAGAAAATTGTAAAGCATATCTTGGGCCCGAAGCACGACCCTTGCCAACCCATAACCAAGATGAATCCAGCCGTGGCATTTCGCGCGTGTCCATGGCACAAGTTTTCCGTAGTCTGCTCCATGCATGATCACGCAGCTTGAGGAGTACTGGTCGAAAAGCTCCTCTCTATTCATGAGCCAGGCCGACTTCAGCTGCTCGGCATCGAAATAGACCCAGTCTTCCGGCGGACCTGCTGAACGATGATGGAGAAGACTAAGCAGCTTCATGGGATCCTCTCTGAGCTGCTCCACATTGAGGTATGGGAGGAGCGTCGACATTGTCGACATCGGAGAGCGGACTGTCATGCTTTCCGTCGGCATCAATATCTCTGGATACGTCTTCTCGTCGAGACCGAACTCCGCGCGCAATTCTGGCCACTTGTGGAGGTACAGGTTGGGCTCAACGGTCAAGAGGATTTTCTGCCTTTTCACCTGAGTCTTTTTCTTCCACATGGCGAGAATGGCGTCTCCATGGTCGGCGAGAGTGGTGCGAATACTTTTTCGATTATGCCGGATGCGCTTCACCAGTTTTGTCAGCTCCTCTTGGGCAGCACCATCGTCAACAGCGCGGATTGGGAGTTCGTCTGGCCTGTCAAAGTAGACTACTGGCATGAATTGTGGCATGCATCGGCCGCAATCTGCGTTGCAGTCATCTCTCTCTGTCATCACGTTCATCCAGTCTGGGATACCCATCCTCGCCGCCTGCTGTTGCGCCTGCTGTAGTGCCGTGAGGGCCGCCATATTGGGGAAGTCGAATCTGGAAGTGATGATGACACGGTCTGAGGAAGAAACTGGAAAAACGATGTTTGTGTGAGCGGTTGGTGCACAGGCCTACTTGCCTGCGCTAGCGTCTCAGTTGCTGCAGCAAAAGTGATGGTGCTGGTGAAGTTGAGATGTATTGGCAACTACGCATTTCACGTCTGAGCTAGTAGAGAGCATGGCAAGGAGTCCTCTCCCGATGTATTGCATAGGAACGTGCTTGAGTGCCCAACAGCAGATGCTGCTTTACCTTGGCAAAGTAGACACCGTGGATGCTCAGTCCTGACATCTCCTCGCAGATCAATGCTGGTTGACCGACCTAAATCAACGACTTCATAGGTAAATGGCGTACGCCAGGAGAGGGCCGCTCAGGTGCGGTTGCAAGAACAGTCGTAGTAGTCATTGTATTACTCCTATCTTGCCAAAGGCAGACTTGCCAGATTTGATTCATGGTCGATGTTCGTCATTGGGAAGTGCGAAATGATGTGAACGTGATCGATTCTGAACTTTACCATACCTTCGCTTCCTATCTTTCTATCTTGCCATCTCGCCGCCTACTTGCAAGACGAGTCCTTCCAACGACAACCTAGGACATCAGAATACCGCATCAACCACCTCAACCACCTCGTCTCTCGTCAGCCACACCCAACAATCTCACCACCCAAAATTAATCACCACGTGTACCTCCTCACGAGCCACACCGATTGAGATCCTTCATAGCAGGAGCCGTGCCACTGACTCAGCAAAGTTTCAGTCTACCAGAAAAATCCTCCAAATGCCGTGGGGTATCAAGCTTCAAGAAGGAGCATTCTATGCGGTATGCAGCTTACTCGGCGCGCAGGAACGGACCTGATGATCAAACCGAGGCTTCTACAGATATTCGAGATTTGGATATAAAACCTGTTTGGTGGTCAGCGAGGCTTGAGATAGAATTTCGGTGGTGTTAAGGGATCAGGAAGGTTGCCGAGACAGCTTTGAAAGGGTCCAGAGGGATCAGCCCTGTGCTTGAACATGGCTCCTCTGGTGGTTGATATGTAAGGCAGGTGCGCTGGGTTGTTGTCTCAATTGGCAGTCGCAGATCGAGTCCGCGGAGTCCTACGTCAGCTTCTTCTTCGGTGGTGAAAATCCAGTCATTGCGCTACTGTTCAGTAGAGCGCGCGACATTATTCTGCGAACACTGTTGAACGGGATCTGCTGGTTTCGAGCCACAATAGGTCTTTCATCTCGTGATCTAGTGTCTTTCTCATCCCAAGAATATCAGTCTGGAGCAGCTGTAGGCGCCGGCGGCGTTTACCTTTGCCTTGACCGCAAGTCTGTCAGGCTGTCAGTAGGCTTTGCGATGCACACCCATAGCGAGAGCGCAGCCTATCCGGAGCCGTGCTCGAGCTCCGCTGCGAAGGGTCTCATGACCTTGATGTTCTTATCATACGCCAAGCTCGAGCAGTATCTCAACGTGACGCCGAGTTTCAGGAATCATTTCTCAGGCCGAACATTGGTCCGACTTCGGGAGATGTCGATGAATGAACCATCCTTGTCAGCATGCGCGGTTGAAGAGAAACCCTGAAACGTGCAAAGGCATGGCAAGAACGCATTGTAATCGCTCGATCAGTGAGGCTTGTCGCATCATGCAGTGTTTCACTTTGCATGAAGTCCTGCAAGGCCCAGAACGAATGCCGAAGTCGAGAACGTTTAAACCGCGCGATAGCGGCGGCGCGATGGCAACATGCAGACGTATCGCAGAGTGGAGTCGTATGAGGAAGCATGAATGATGATTCGTATCTGTACAGTCAATACATAAACTTCGGACTGAAGATAGTGCTGGAACTATCCACCCATCCATGCAGAAAGGCGACTCCCTCCAAAGCTTGCCGCGAACCGCAGACCCTGCGAGCCCATAGGGAAGTAACTCACGAGGTACCACACCAGTGCGACAAGCTGGACTATCGATGTCAATAGCGTCAAAATAGTGCTGCGAAGCTGCGAAAGTCATGTCAGCGAGTGTGTCTGGACAGCGGTAGGTGGCGAAAATCATGACGACAGTGAGCACCAAACGCGGTGTGCTTGTTGCTTGAATGATGGGTGATGGAGTTGTGAAGCAGGATTGTGCCCAGATAGGGCAGGCCAGTGAGAATGCGCAACACATTGCGTGCATTGCGGGATGAACGGGAAGGGTGCATGGTACATCTGGGGTCATGCTAGGCGCAGCAGCTAGAGTGTGCATCCGCCGCATGATCGACCTCGCATCCGCAACAAAGATATTGTCGACGCAAGCTGTATACGTAAAGGGTGTGTAGTTGATGGTTGTGTGGCAACGGCTCCGTAGTGTTCCGACGAGCGGAGATATGAGAGGTTTACTTACCCCGACCGCGAAGTACAGTGTAAGCGCAATGCTGCCAAAGTAGGTTGCTGTAAAGGGTAGGCGTTCTTGGGAGACCAGATGGCGTACTGTTGCGTAAGATCAGCAAGGTATCCACCTTTGGTAACACCCATGAAAATCGGCTGTAGTCATGCAGCCTCGCGAGACAAAGCTCTTGCACGATTCGCATTCAAGCGCCTTGATTGACTACTCGAAAAGGCGCATGCGAAAGATAGCGGGGTGGGAGGAGCATCAAGCTTGGACAATCGCTTACCATATTGTAGAGGACCCATCATGACCGCCCATGAGCCCAGAAAGAGTGCCGACGCCATAGACCATCTGACCAAACCGTTAGCCTCATTCTCATTTGTGGAATCTGCGTTCTTTGTGAAGGGCAATATGGATGTTTTCGTGTCGAGAGTGATTGTTTGAGAGCTCCCATGGTGATGTGCAATCAAGTGCGACCAGTACAGACTCCATTTTGGAGAGTTGAGGTGCAGGAGATCGACACGAGCTCTTTGCATCTTAGCAGCGGGCGGATGCGTCCAGGTCGTTGCACTTCGCTGCAAGCACCCCGGACCGCAACAACCTTGTGATCAGGCGGAAGCTCCCACTGCATAAGTGCCCGAGGACGAACATACTGCATCGGTTGCGCGTGGCGTCGATAGCAAGTATTGATTCGACGCGCCAGTAAGTGATAATGGTGATGAAAAAGATCGCTGGTGAATGTGCTCGAGGAGAGAGCATGACACCCTCTCGAGTTGAGCAGGCAGGGTACAGTGCTTGGTAGCAGCTGAACAAGGGTGCAGATTTCAAATTGACGAGACAGAAGAGGGAGTGATACGTACAGTATCGCAAACTTGCGTGGTCTCAGGCTCAGAATAGGCAGAAGCGTGAAGCAGACGACGAAGAGAGCAATGGCAGCGAGGTTCAAGCCACCAAATAGTAGTAGACGGTCCCATCGACTTACTGTGAGCATACGTTAGCCAATGTCTCGGCTGGAGATCCCGGATGGCTATGCTAGGCAAGCCAGGTGAATGACCATGGAGAACGGCTAAGTGAGAAACCTGCGCGGCGCATGCACGTCGGAGTAAAACGCAGGAACTCCACCTCGTCACGGTGATGCTGCAGCAGCAGCAAGCAGCAACCACTGCAAGCTGCGAGCAATACTTCGCGTGGCAGAGTCCGAGACCTGGCTGCGGCTCTTTGTGAGGAGAGCATCGATACTCATGCGCCCCCACGGAGCCCGTATGCATGATGCGAACATCTCTCTGGAGAGGAGCAGGCAAAGCAGGCTTTTGAGACACGGCAGACCAAAATAATGGATGCAGTCGTAATGGATGGTGCAAACTTACGCGCGAACCACCCTTCTTCCTCTTCCCTTCGCGTCCTGGCGGGCAGTGGGGCACCGGGGCCTTCGCCCTCTGTTGTAGGCAGCCTGACATAGCCCTCGCCGCTGAAAGGATTGAGCTTCGAGAGTGTGCCCAGCAGCGGGTTCTGGGGGTTGGTATTGGCTGTTTGTTCTCGGCGCGACCAGCCCAGGCTGTTCATGCTGTCGCGAAAGGACGACGAGGCCATGGTGGTGCGGAGCGGGAATGCAGTCTTTGTGCAGTGGCGAGTTGTGCGTTTGAGGTTCAGTTGCGAGCTCAAGGTTATGTGCTAGGGTCGGTGGTGATCTGTTGCGATAGTTCTAGGATTTGAATGGGTTGGAGTGCTGAATTGTGCTGCCTATTGGCTGGCCGCGTGTCCTGCTCGCCGACGGTGCCGATTGGGAGTGTATCGAGCCGCTCAGTGCCTCAGTCGCAGGCTGGAGCTCGATGCAGATTGTGGCGACGGTGCCGTGCGCTGAGGTGTAGAGCTTTGCTTGGGAGCTGGCGCTCTGGTGTGTTCAGGGAAGCGAGCACAAGCCAGGGCAAACTCAAGCAACCTCAAACGTGGGAGCTTCCGTCGGCGCCGGCAGCGGCTCTGCTTCTCTCTCCCCAGCTTGCTTGCTTCAGCCTCCCTCCCACCACGCTTGCACGCTTTTGCTTGACGTGCACAAGCGCGCCTCGCAGAAAAGCACCACGCTTGCAAGGCAGGGCATCGCAAACTTACTGCGGGGCGGGAAGGAAGGAAGATTGCTTGCATACGAGATCGACGGCTCGGATTAACTCCGTTTACCATGGCAGCGAGGTGTGCCCAATGACTTACGTTTCAGAGTAGTTGGAACTTGGGGTGGCGTGTGATGCTGGCCTGTTCAAAGAAGCCGCGTTCTCACTGGGCGAAGCCGACGTGCGCCAGGCGTTGGCTCCGACGACGAGTGCAATGACCAGAAGCGTTCGTCTGTCTAAGATTCACCGCAACCCCAAGAATGCGGCAAGGGCTGTGGACTCTGTGGACACTGGAGGACGCCAGGTTGGGCCATCTCCAGCTGTCAATGAGTGTCTCACAGATCTGACCCGGGTGAGTGAATACTGGTTGCTGTGGCTGAAGCTCTGCTCTGGCCAGTGCACCATATCGATATACGATATGCTCTACACCATGTTCTAAGTTGCGAGAGCCGGCCGGCCTGGCAAGGCAGGTTCCGGCAGCCTGGGACAAACGAGATAAAGACAGATGGTGCTTCGCAGGAGCAGGAAGGAGGGCGACTAAATGACTCACCTGTTCATCAAGTGTGTGAGACGTATTGGCAGCAGCCTCCCTCCCGCGCGATGATGCTCACAGAGGCTCATGGTGTGGTTGATGAGATTCTGCCTTGGCATCCGTAGACAGCCATATACAAAAGAACAGCGGCTCTGCTGCACGTCCTCGCCCTGACCTGACCGATTCTTGAACTCGCAATCGCATCCCCGTCAGATCATACAGCATTCGCCAGTGCTCTACCTCCATTGGCTCTCTTGTTGCCCAGATTAAGCCGACCTTACCGTGCTGCGAACCCTCATCCTGCTGAACCTTCAATTCGCCGCAACAGTAATCCCCGTTGCGCAGTAGCCGCGCTCGACCTCTCATAAGCGCACTACTGCTTCTGAGGCAGACCATATCCAGCTCAGCAAAGCTCGTCTCTCGTCATCGCACGGCTCCAGGCTGAGTGCACCGCCATTCGCAAGACGAGCAGCACGGAACTCCTGGCCTTGCTCTGCCCGAATACAGGAACCCATCCCACTGCGGCGTTCACCGACACTTGCGCCTCTGGGAGAATCTCAGGCTAGCCTGACGTCGTCCTTTGGAGTCTGACCGGCCTCCGAACACACCGTCACTCCTCCTGTCTCGCTGTCATCTTGCGAGCGCGTTCTCCTTTCTTTGTCAACAGGAACTGGAACTGCAACACAACGCCAGTCTTTGACACGACTGTTGACAGAACGGTTGCACCACGCCGCCACACTTGCAAACAAAGCTTCCAATCCTAGCTGCCAACCTTAGATTCGCTCGGCAGACCTCCGGGCACACATTCCCCGCCATTTTCCTGCGCGACATCCTCGATAGTCGATACCTACTCCACGTTACACCAGTAGAAGACCCCACCAGTGCTCTTGCTGCTGGTGTGCTCTGCTGTCGACGATCTTTGTCTGCGGCAGCCGTCTTTAAGCGCCGGCGACGACGGCTAGGCCAGGCCAGAACTGAACAGCCTGTGAAAAGACACGAGCCAGTGCTTGTGTCGCTCGCGTAGCCTGTCTTCTTGACCGCCGCGAAATATTCATTCGACTCATCTCCAACAACAACCCGCGAATCAGCCCGACGCACACGCACGCTTCCGTCCCAACTTACAAGCTGCACCACCCGATAAAGTCTCCAACCCTCAGCACCGTACACTCGACCAGGAAGGCACCGGTGAGTCCTGCCATTTCTTACTTATTACAGCCTTTGCGAGCTGTCCGGGATCGGCGGCACGCCCATTGCTGTTGCCAGAACGTACCGAATGTGCACCACCTTCGCGGAAAGGCGTACCGAGGGCAGAGGCAGACCGCCCTCAATGCCTTCATGCCTCTTTCTAATGCCAATTCCGCTTGGCATCGCATGAAGGCAACCCGCATTGGAGCGGCTGGGGAATTCATGCTGATGCAGGCTGCCGTTGATTTGATTTTGCTCTTGCCAAGTTGTGACTGACGCCTTCTTTCCTCCAGAAGTACCTTCCTTTCCTCGAAATCCACCGACACCGAACGTCATCCTATAGAACACGAGATTTTGCCTACTGCGGTGTACGCACAGGCAGTCAACCATTGGGTCGGTCTACACCTGTCCGGCGTTTTTGCTGTGCCAGGAAACCACACCAATTGCCTGTCAGCTCCAGCGGGGACATTATCGGCGAAGACCACACGAGTCGCCACGACACCCTCGCGTTGTTGAGTGTGACAGAGCGGAGAAGAACCAAGAATCAGCTACAGTGGTATGATCGCATAGTTGTGATCCAAGGAATGCCTGTAGACTGTAAGTACCCTTCCTATACTTATACTGGCGTGCTTCCTCGTGGTATTGCCTGTCAATATCGCTCTGGCTCTCACCCAGACGATGCACTATGGCTTTGCTATGCAGTGCCTTGGAAGGCATGCCGGCTCTGAGCCGACACTGCCCGACTTTACCGAATTGCTTCAGTTCAAGAAAGGGCTCCAAGCTAATGCGGCTGTGTAAAGCACCAGACAACCTCACCATATTTCCACCCTTCGAAGACCAGTCGAAGGACTCTCCACAGCATAAGCGAGACTCACCACTCGAATTTACGTTTGACGATTTAGGCGGCGGCGGTGACGACATGGCAGGCGCGACTTCGCCATACATCAAGTCAGAGCCAAACGACTTCAACTTCAACGACCCCAACATGTTCCAGCAATACAGCAACCAGCAAGGTCACTTGGGCCAGTCATACGGCGGTGGCGTCAACATGAATGTGAACCCAGCCAACCTGACCAACGGCAATGGTCCCATGAGCAACAGCTTCATTGGCGATGACGAGCTTTTAGATCTCCAGATCGACAGCGCTCAACCAACCAACGGCGACTTCAGCTTCAACACAGGCGTGCAGAACTTTATGCAGCAGCAACAGAATACGTTCTCTCACACCCCAGACGGAGCACCAATGCATTCGCCATTCTCGAATGACGGCTTTAACTACAGCCAATTTCGACCAGCACCGGGTCAGCAGCAGTTCGGCGCCCACAGCGTGCCGACACAAGCCGCTTTCCGCCCTCACATGCAGCACATTGACAGAAAGGTGTCTGACTCACGGTCACCTGCGACACCAAACACACCCGGCATTCAGCACCTGCAAGTCAACGACGAGTTCACACATCCAGGCATGCAGCCAATTCAACACAGACAACAAGGCTCGATCGGCAACGGCTGGGATAGCACACCAAGCGGACACAGCTGGGACGCCTCCTCGCCATTCCCGTCTCCTCACAACGGCCAGCCACACCACCCACAGATTGCTGAAGTTCTGAAGAACAGCGGACACCACCACGGCAAAGTTGCCTCCTCCCTACCGACTAAGATGGAGCCGGGAGCCGGCCCACCTTTCAACACCCAGGAAGCCAAGCGTAGGCGTCGTCGAGAATCACACAACATGGTGGAGCGCCGTCGTCGCGACAACATCAATGAGCGTATCCATGATCTCGGCACACTTGTCCCACAGCACAGACTCGAAGACGAGAAGGTCCGAAAGCACCTTCAGACAAATGCGCCACTGTCACCATCCATTGCAAACGCCGGCATGTCACCTCCAAATGCTGCCTCCTTGCTTGGCACATCCGCGCGCCGCACAGCTGGATCTATCACCCAAGGTCTCCCCATGGAGGAGAAGGACAAGGGCCCAAACAAGGGTGACATTCTCAATGGCTCAGTGGCTTGGACTCGAGACATGATGTGGTTCATGCACATGAAGCTGAACCAGGAGCAACAGCTCAAGCAGCTTGTCTCTGAGCTCGGTGCTGAGTGGCCTTTCGATCAGACCGAGGAGGAGAAGCGCATGACTTCCGAGATTTTGGAAGTCCTGAACAAGCACGCTGCCGCAGGTGGCTTCACTGGCTACTCTCGGCAGGCTGGATCTGGATTACGGGTGCCTGGATACACAAACCTCGCTGGAGACTCCACCAACGGCGACTCGCCACAAAACCTTACTATCCCACCTCTTAGCCCTGGCTTCCAACCTGGTGGCAGTGGTATGAGCAGTGGCGTAAGCCACAGCAATTACAACTGGGCGACCGGTTTTAAGGAAGAGGACGAGTACGGCATGGACACTCAGTAGAATGGATTGATCCAAGCCAGCCGTCTCCAATTCCAGTCGCTCTGAGCTGTGCCACACTGCGGAGCTGCTCGAGCGGAGACTGTCTTGAAGCAGATTGCATCTCCATGACGCCGGGCCCGGCAGATCAGACCGACACCATTTACGACACCTGCAACTCCTTGTTTGAACCGACCTGCCTGCAACCCAATGTTATCTAAGCTATTTGAAATTTATCACCATATTCGGAGTTACCGGCGGCCTGCGTTGCTTCACCAATGATACCACTATCTGTTCTTGCTTTTCTGGTATGGCACTTCGGCTACCCAACACATTACACATTATGCATAGTTTGGACTATGGGAGGCACGCGATCACGATGCAACACGATGCAGAGGAATGATCTTGGCCTACTGCTGAATTCTCTCTACTTTTCTTAGGATGGGCTTTCGATTTGTTACGATGTTGATGAGCACTCTCATCTGGCTTTTAATGAGGCTTTGGGATCGGCGTTCTGTTCGACTGATGCATGCATGCATGATTTTCAGATTGCATGGAGGCATTGTGTGAAGAATCAGAACCAGCAGCATGTCAGGCAAGAACGGCGGATGTGCGAAGAAGGAACGACGACTGCCACGAGGGAACCTGATAAGCTGACGTGCTGGCATGATCATGCTTATGACTGCATTATTTGTTTCTATGGGTAGCCGAGATAATGGCCAATACATTCAAACTAAGCACCATTTTCCTGAATTTCATGTTACTAACTCCGCCGCTCTACAGGAGCTGAGCTACTTCCATCGCAGACAGTAGCTTACTATCGCCATCGTTCGCCGGAGTGCTCCCAGAAACGCTTTCCATGGACGCTGTGGCACTCTGGTTGATCTTTCAAAATTTGTGTACGCTATCATCGGAGCTTTTCCGCATGCCAAGTTGTCACAGTCGGTAGCACAGAACTACTGTCAACGGCTGTCAAAGCCCTCACATTGTGGAATTCTATCAGTCTCAGATACAAGCACTACCTAGCCTCGACGCCTCATCCGCCCATCGCGATCTCGCTATACGCCACACGAAGTCCCTTTGCACGGTGGTGCTCGGTATTTTACTTGTTCTGTTCGAGGAGTTGCTGTGACGATGGAGGCGCTCTGAGTCCATGCCTTGCCGACCTCATGAAACATGAGGATGATAACCAACACATCTGCAAGACTTCATAACACCAGCCTTCCCTGCTTCCATACTGAGACCTCACAATCCGCACCCTCCTCAGACTGAGCACTTTTCAAGCACAGCCACTGATAGCGAGGAGTTGCTATAGCAAACAGCCACGACTATCACCGCTCTCTGCGCATGTGCCAATGTATACCACTCTCAATTCGCCAGCCAGCAATTTGGAATACAACCTTCGACCGAATTGCTGGATACAAGTCCCATTCGCCTACCATCTGAGACAAACCACTGCCCTGGTATTTCCCAAGATCAAGGCAACTGGCAGAACACACGCCCCTTGCTTCGGCCACCCACGGCAAACGGAACAGATCCGAGAGAAACCTAACGATGATACTCGAGTATGTAGGTGTGACGGAAGTGGCATATGCACTCTGTGCCTGATACACAGATGCTGCAGATGTGCCTGGTCGTTCTCGCTCTTTCCAGATGCCTGGTATGGTGTGTGTCTTGACTTTTCCCAGGTATTCGTTTCCACCGCTTGTTGATCCTTCTGTTTGTTTCTCACGTGCGGGTTGTGCCGATCACTCATTTCTTCGCCTGCTCATTCTTGCCAGCCTCTGGCGATGGTGATGCTGCCGTTTTTGTGGGTTCGTCTTCTTGAAATCCGAGGTTGCGCATCGAGTCGGGAGCCATGAGATTTCTGCTCATCTACGTCAATATCAGGTTGAGTCTCGTTCATCGCACACCCTACCTCTCCATTCTGCATTGCAAGTAGTTCTTGGACAGCTCCCTGCAGGCTTCTGTCGGCACGCCCTTCGCACTCTTGATGCATTTCAAGTACTGTTTCATAATAGGTTGGCACTCGGCCTCATGGTCTAAGGGAAAGGAGCCTCTTTCCGGCGGCGTAGGCTTCGAGAAGGTCGTGCGACCACCAGGACCCCCGAACGTACTCATGATTCAAAAGCGCGCAACGTGCAGTAGACCAGGGAAGATCGAAGTGAGGTTTGATGTAAGTTCGAGGGGAGACAAAGCCGTAGATCCTTGGTCTTGAGCTCATTGGATGGGGATGAGTTCGGCCTAACAAATGTACTGCATCGGCTCTTCCGCAGACGCATCGTTTGTCCAGCCATGGTATTTAGCAGTTGCGCGGCTCCGATCTGCTGGAAATTTGCATTTAAGCGCTGAATTGATACAGGTTGAATTATCCGCGAGGAGCATCGTCGAGGCGTCTAGCTTTCGAAAGGAGCGAATCGCAAGGGTATGGACCAACAACTGATACTTGTCCCTCTTGCACAGACTGCTTTCAGCCACTTGCGATTGCCGAGCATCGCTTGTAACATGCATCAGGAGGATCGAGACCACGGCCGAGACGAGGGATGTTGACATCTTCGCTTCGCTTGGAGATAGGCAGGCGTCCTCCAACTGCACCTGTCATGGCTAACGTCCATGCTCGAGCCAGCGGGAACGGCGCAGTGGGCAGTATGAACAAACTCCTGTCCGCGATATACTGACCAAAATCCTAAGCAGCCATGTCTCCTTACTGAACAGAATGTCGAGTCAGGAACTGCTCAGCATATGAGCAAGCGATATGGCAAAAGACCATTGCACTTCTACAATGGCGAGTTTATCAGCTGATTCTAGTATTCCAAGGGCCTTGGTCGTCCATCATGGTGCTGGCTGGAAGCCTCTACATGTGTATAAGAGTCACTACATCTACCTACCCTCTCAAGAATCATGGGAAAGCCACTCCAGATTGCGTCGTTCGGAATCCCGCTTGGTCTCGTGCATCTGATTACAGATTTGCTGGAAAGCAGTTCTGACTCGATTGTGCCTTCACTTACATTGGCTGCAAAAGTCCGGGCGCTAGTGGATGGCCTCAGCGGCCACCCAACTCGCATGACTCTCCAAATTCTCCCTCCTCTTCCTTTCCCCAACATTCGCAGTGCTTTTTCAGAAGACACCGAAGAAATGCTCTTCGATCCAATGCAAGACCAGCTGTTTTATAAGGCGTTTGCCTTTGCAGAACTATATCTCCCTCCAGCTTGCCCCTGCAAACTCAAGTCTACACCGACCTTGTTGCACTGTCGAGGGTAACTGAAGCTCACCGCTTCGAGCAAGCCGTATGTCAACCTGATAGGAGTCGTGAATGGTGGTACAGTCTGCGACTTGCCATGATGCTGCCAAGTAGTAGGCTCGTATACCGACCAGTCCTTTCGTATTCGCAAGCCTTGTGCTGATTGGGCTTGCCCGCCATGGCACGATGAATCCTGGTTCCTTGCTGACATACTTTGTAACCGGCGGATGGGCAGGTATAGTGTCACCGACTGCAATCAGCATCTCTCATACCGAAGATTTCATGCATTCCACATCAAACAGCATCGCTGAATTGCATCTCATGCTCTTCCGAGCTGAACATCGCGGTGAGGTCGCCTGTGCCTTTAAGTAAAGTTGCCACAACGAACGACAACCATCATGGGTCTCGACATTCTGATCGTTGGCGGTGGCCTTGGTGGTTTCGCGGCTGCAGCATATCTGAGAAAAAATCACAATGTCACAGTACTGGAACGTAATCAGCTCGACTTCTCAAGAAATGACTATGCGATCGGAGTAATCTGCAATGCATACAACCTGCTTCAGAAGATTGGCATCCATGGCGAGAACCTTGATATGACTATTATGGTCAAGACTTGGACAAGGACAGCACAGAATGAGCCCATCTACACTCGCGACTTTGACACCAGGAAGACCTACGGAACGCCCAGTATCCTGCTTCGGAGAAGCAAGCTCCATGGAGAGCTTCACAGACTAGCTACCAGTCCGAAGCTCGATGGAATGCCTGCTAAAGTCATTGAGAACTTCAGAGTCACGAAGATTGATTGCAAGACGGCCACGGCATATAGCGAAGATGGGAGATCTTTCAGCGCAGATCTGCTCATCGGTGCAGACGGCATCAACTCCGTCGTACGCAGTGCAGTACTCTCCGACAACGGTACCGGAAATCGAGAAGCCCCGGCAGTCACTCACGACCTGATAGCATTCATGAAGACACTCCCTGCATCAGCTTTTGCAGCCATACCAGAACTCTCATGGTTTGGCGATCCTGTCAAGTCCGGTGGTCTCGCGAGCTGGGCAGCTCCAAACGATCCAGTCACCAAACCTCGATCGGTGTTCACAAAGCGACGCATACTCGCCGCTCACATGAGTCCCACTGAAGCAGGCATTATCGGCTACACGACAGAGCAAGAATTCGGACCACAATTCGACAACATGAAAACCAGTATAATAAAAAGCGTACCTGCTTCGCGAGCCACTACAGAATTTCAAGGCTTCTATGAGCCACTCATCGACCTTTTCGAGACAGGCGATGGCAAAGTAGACATATGGCGGATTCGAGACATTGATCCAGTAGACCGCTGGTATCGTGGCAAAGCAGTGTTGATTGGCGATGCTGTTCATGCCGTGACGCCACATGCGGGTCAGGGTTGTAATATGGCAGTCGAAGATGCCGAAGCCCTTGGGTTTCTTTTGAAAGATGCGAAGACTGCGGAGGATGTCCAGCCTGCTTTTCCATTATTTACCAAGGTAAGGAAGGATAGAGTGCAGTATACTGCCAAAGCTTCGAGGCAGATGGGCGCTTTGCTGCCGAAAGAGGATATGGAGAGGCTGGGAGAGTTCGACCGAGCTGAGTTTGGCAAGAAGACGTACGGGTATGTGGGTGCTGAGGCGGCGTTAAAGGCTGCTGAAGTTCAAGCGTAAGAAAGATGGACAGGCCTTGATTGCCTAGAATTTCGCGTGAATGAGTAGAGTGGGTATCATCTGCCAAGATCCAAATTGCATCTCATCGCTTCACTGAACAGCCATGTTCGGTCCTCCCACCTGTCCGCGTTGTGCACCGCCTACTGCTTCGTGTCCTCCTCACCTTCCTCAACATATCTGAATCCTCTTGCCTTTGCGAGCCTCTGCATGTACTGCGGCCGTTTAAGCTCTTCCTCGGCATCGTACGCCTTTTCCCAGATATCCATAGTCTTCATTCCATCGTAATTGGTCTTGCTAGACCTTCCAAGCTTCTTGTTGGCAGCCTCGAGCCTCTTGATATATTTTGAGCGTCCTGATTCGTATTCTGCATCGGAAGCTTTCTCCCAAAGCTGGTGTGCTGTCAGACTTTTTGTCTCTGCGCGGAGTTTGGCACTTTCTGACATCTTCTTCGGAGGCTTCCTTGGTGGTACTTCGTTGGTGGTAGACTTGCTCTCGCTGAGGGTACTCACAGTGGCTCCGTGTTGCTTGTTGACCTGGTCGCGTGATCGTGTGCCTGCTGGACCCTCCTTTCCATTGATATTGTTGATAATGTTTTGTATTGCTTGTTCATTCTTCCAGTATGCGCTTTGAAACTCCTCTGTTGGTGTCGGGGACACAGCACTGGTTGATCTAGCCTTGCTGTCTCTGGTATCCCTGTTCTGACTCTGCAATATTCCAGTCAGCGTACAAGTCCACTCACAATACATACTGTTACCGCTTCTGCATAGTATGCAGCCTCAGTGAAGGGGCAAGTCTCTTACCTTGAGCTTCTTGTAATCTGCAATGATCCTATGATCATCAGGCCTAGCGATGCCGTCTTTCACGTTGCGGCGTGCGTCTCTGTAGTCTCGGTATGCCGTCCAGGTCGTGCCAAAGATGCAACGATGTACATCATTGTGGAGTCTGTCGAATGCGTCGGCCAAACCAGTATCATTCCATATCCTTTCACAGAAACCGCAGGCGCCGGTAACAATGCCAAGCGATCCGAAGAAGAAACCCGCGCATACGATTATCAAGCCTAACGCTCCTTCAACGCCGTCCGCCTTTGTACTCTCACTCTGGTCGTTTAGCTTCCGTTCCTCTTCGATCCTTGATTTATACGAGGAAAACTCCTCCTTGGGCGTTGTACCACGCTCTTGCTTGTGGATCGCCTTCCAGAACTCCTCGTGGCGTACGGTCTTCGGTATTGAAGTCCTGGCTTCCTCTGCTGCGATCTCTCCGCTATCGTAGCTATGTCTCAGTGCTTGTCGATCTCTAGCATTATGGAAAGCTCTGCAAGCCGTGACACGCAGGCTATGAGCTGCTGCTGATGGACGTGGAGTTATCCTCAGTGGCGTAGTCCGGATTCTGCATGCTGGAGGAGTCTGATATGGAGTTCCATGGTGCTTCATCGAGCTTGGCGTACTGCTGGAGTTCCTGCACGTTTCCTTGACAGCGTCATGCTGCTTTCCATGCCACGCTCTGTAGGCTTTTGGCCCGATAGGTGCCAGTGAAGGACGTGCTGGCGCTGGCGTTTAGCGTAATGCGACCAGTACAGTTGGAACAATACGTTCGACAGCTCCCAATGTCGGTGCAAGGTTGCGCGACAATGTCGAGTGAACGATCTCACACAACCCTGCCATCTGTTTTCTTCTTCTCTCTTGTGATTAATGCTTATGTCTGTTTGCTCAGGTAGATGTTCTGACCTGGAAGAGCAAGACTCCAAGGTCGAATTTTGCCAGCCCATAAAGTTCTCGAGATGACTCCAGCTCAGAAGCTCTGATGGGCGAACCTACGATTGATTATCGTGGCTTTGTTTTCTTACCTCTAATCTCATCTTCATTGGTACTGTGCAAGCTGGCTTGGCAAGAAAGCCTATTAGAATTTCTGACAACTATTAACAAGAAGCTTGATGCCGCACAATCGGCGGCGGGTATAGTCGTGTTGAAGACAAGCGTAGCAAATCGGACAACTTTCAACTTCCGTTCTGTGTGCCGTGCTTTTGTGGTCAGCTCGCATCGTACACTTCTCCATACTGTCTTCTAGTGTGCCTGCTTGTGCCAGCACATCGTGTCGAAAGCTGCTGTGAGTGCAGGTGGTTGAATTACCTGTCCATGGCTTGTCTGAGATCACTCAGATTGCCATTTCCTCTCTCGCACGTACATCTCGCGGCCCTCCTTCTTGCGAGTACCTGTGACTTCCTCTTTCCATGACCAATACTCCTTCAACCTTCCTTCTGCGTATTTGACATAGTCAAAGTCAATTTGGCTGATCATGGCTTGGATGAGTGCCCAGATCCCCCAATAAAAGCCAGGGACTCCTCGCCATAGATCGACCTGTACGTTCAGCGTATCAAGGTCTTTCTGAAAGTCGATGTCAAGCGTCAAGGTATCTTCATCAGATATCGAGTGGTAACGGTACGATGCGACATAGTGTTTCAGGAATTCTTTGCGTTGAGACTTGTTTGGCACGGCTTCGTGCTCGCAGTCGTATCCAGCCCATTCAGCAAAGTGGTTTGCAATGTCGAAGGCTGCCGGTCCGGGAGTAGCATACTCGTAGTCGATGAACTGAACAGGCTTTTCTTTCTCTTCTGAGTGTATATCGACAATCACGTTGCCGCATAGCAAGTCATGGTGGGCAAAAACAAAGTCCTTGCCGTCGAAGCCTTTCGTGTTGCCGAGCTTAGACTCCAGCCATTCGAGCTCGGTCTCTAGCATCTTCACTCGCTCACGCTCTTCGTCAGTGTTTTGCGGTAAAGCATCTAACCACATTCGCATGACACTCCACGTATTTGGATGCGGCCGAGTGTTGTTGCCATTTTTTGGAGCAAGGTGCTTTTGGGTCTCCGGCTCGCTGTCAAGGATGGGTGTTGTCGCTATGGCAGATATAGGAAGGCTGTGCCATTGGCCTAGCCTTGAGGCGACTTGGCGATATATCTCAGGCTTCGCAAGGTCGGTATGCGAGCACACATGACCAGGAATGAACTTGTACATCAAACCATTGTCAAATCTTGCGAGTAGGGGAGGCGCAAGACCAAGATTTGCCAGTAGATTGTGTGCTCGAAGCTCTCTTTCACGGTCTATCAACACGTCTGTGCCCTTGCCATATGCTCGCATTAAAATGGCATTTTGGTCTATTTGGAGCTCTGTTAAGCCAGGTCGTTTTTTGATTGCTTTCATCAATGTGTTTGTAATGCCGTCGGTGAATCGGATGAACTCCACTGGTCCTTCCTCGCTCTCCCATGAAGGATCATATTCATTCACGAGTTGCAGGGCGCTCTTCTCGGGTTCGGTGGTATCGAAGGTGATTGGTATGTGTCGTAAGGCCAGGGGAGAGTCGACCCTGTCTGCTCGGTGGGCGGTAGACGCGTTCTGAGGGGTTGACATTTTCTGTGATGTAGTAATAAGTCGTAGTGTCCCAATTTCTCATTATACCAGAACAGCTGGCAAGTGCAATGGTGGATTGGGAAGTGCCGGCTGGCGACCAGTGCGTTTCAATGTTGCTAGAGTAAGGGAGAGAAAGATCCAAAAAGGCCGCACTGAGAAGTCATGAAGATTAATAGTGCACTGTGCCGTGGAGTCTGAGTTTCTACCACCAGAGGGTAAACTCGGCATTCACCCACTGACCATTGCTTTCGTGCCTGAGACGACCACTGGACCCCTGCGACTTGACGACAGTCTGCTACCACGCTGCATGCGAGCGGGGACGCGCTCGGGTGGGCGAGCCGCAGGGTTCTTCGCATGTGAAGATCGCGCTGAAATCTGGTTCGGAGCGGCAATGTGCCTTGCTAAGGAGAATGGTGAATGCTTACTGCGTTCTAAACGACTCAAGTATGCGGTCGTTGCATTTCCTACCACTGGGCCTTCGGCGGCGATGTCTGGTCAAGCAATGGTACTTCTCCTAGCTTGCCTCCATACTCGAAGCTATCCAGCCGGAGGATCCAGGTTGGAGGTTGACTGCTCACGGTCGAGTGAAGAAGTCCTGGTCAGCTTCTTCTCTACGATCATGTTTCTGGTCGAAATGTATTGGTTTGATCTCGCCACAATCGTCAAGATGACTCCGCTATGGTGAAGCCCATCATGAACTATACTTTATGGCTTTCTCATCGTCCTTGAATGCCCTGAGCAGGGCGTGGCAGCTGCGTCTCGGTGTCACTCGTTTTGCCCTTGAGCATCAAGGCCAGATGTGCTAGCGGCGTTCGAACCGACCACTCCTTGGCTAGATCCTGGACCACGACACGTTGAGCAGTTGGTCTCGTGAGCACAGGCGGACACGAAAGATTCTCTCATGCTGGACTGTCGCGTCTCGAATCCTGGCAGATATCAATGCTCTCTTGTATGAGACGCTTTTTCCCACCCCGCTAGTTCGGTGCTGGAGATAGACGAACTGCACAGAATCTAAGCCACGAGGTGAGGGCCTTATCAGCCAGTCAGATGCAGATCTGGAAGGCTGGCTTATCTTCAGACGCATGTGTATCTCGCAGGCCATAGAAAGGTTGTTGATGCCGTCATGTGGTCGATCGTGGCATTTCCGAAGATGCTTTGGAAAGTCGCTATTCTTCGTCGTACCTCGCTCCCAGGACGCGTAGTCTGCTTCGTGGCCCAAAGGCAGTAGCGTGGGAGAAGATGGAAGATGCTGAGGCTAACGAGCGCACACATCTCCTGAGACCCAATGGCGGGCGTCTGAGCAAAATTCAACAAGATGAGGCAGATTCGATTGTTCACAGCCATGTCACCGAGGAAGAACAGAAGCTGTTCGATGCCTCAGTTGGCGAGAGACTGCCCTACAATGATTACACGACCATAGATTGGCTGCACGATCTCGTGAGAATGCCCAGTGCGAGATGTCGAGAATGATTTCTGCAAATGGCTTTCATCAACTGACAGTATTGGTAGATCAAAGACAGCTACCGTTTCCGCTTCATAGGCGATAGAAAAGGCCTTCGCTTCCGGATCATCAAATACTTCGATCAGGCCTCAGGATGGATAGCAGCGGCCATTATCGGAACCTTGACAGCATGCGTTGCCTTTCTTGTGGATGTGGCCGAAGCGACAGTCAGTGATTGGAAAATGGGCTATTGCAAATCCAATCCATTCAAAACAAGGGAAGCATGTTGTCTTGACCAAACGCCTCTTCTGCTCGATGTCGATGAGCTCGAGTGTTCAGCCTGGCGCCCATGGTCCGACAGCTTCGGACCCTCCTTCATGATATATCTCGCCTTTGCTCTGCTTTTTGGCGTACTGAGCAGCACAGTCACGCTTACGACCAAACGCTCTTTACCAGCCACAGCTCCTGGCACAGGCGACAAAGGAGACCAATACAAAACAGCACAGAGTCCAGCACCGCCATCCGTAGCTGGTAAAAGCATGTATATGGCTGCCGGAAGTGGTATTCCAGAGATCAAAACCATCCTCTCGGGTTTCGTCATTCCTGGATTCCTTGATTTCAAAGTTCTACTGGTCAAAGCTATAGGTGCAGTCTTCGCTGTAGCTACGGGGATGTGCTTGGGCAAAGAAGGACCTTTCGTGCATATCTCAACTTGCGTGGGATACCTAGTCGCGAAACGCTTCCACAAGTATCGTGATAATGGACGAAAGATGCGAGAGATCTTGTCTGCGGCTTGTGCGAGCGGTTTGAGTGTGGCATTTGGAGCACCAATTGGAGGAGTTTTGTTTTCCTACGAGGAGATCTCGACATACTTCCCGCGAAAGGTGCTCTGGAGAGCATTCCTCTGCTCCCTCTTCGCAGCGATGGTCTTGAAAGCTCTCAACCCAAACGGCACAGGAAAACTCGTCCTCTTCGAAACAAACTACGGAACCTCCTACAACGCAATCCACTACCTCATTTTCATCTTCCTCGGAATCGCAGGTGGAATCTTCGGCGGCCTCTTCTGCAGACTCAACTTCATCTGGTCACGCTGGTTTAGAGCCTTCAGCATAATCAAAAACAACCCTGTCCTCGAAGTCTCCCTCGTAGTCCTAGCCACCGTCCTCCTGCAATACCCAAACCCTCTCACCCGCGAACCCGGCGACATAATCATCAAAAACCTCCTCGTCGACTGTCGCCGAGAAGAATCCGCATCAACATGGGTCTGCCAACAAGAATCCTCTGCCTCGTCCTCCAAATCCGGCTACTACGGTTTCCTCATCTACGGAACCCTCACAAAACTAATCCTCACAATCATAACCTTCGGCGTAAAAGTCCCCTCAGGAGTAATAATCCCCTCCCTCGACGCAGGAGCCCTCTTCGGTCGTCTCATCGGCCAACTCATCCCCACAATCTCGCCCGGAATCTTCGCCATGGTCGGATCCGCAGCTTTCCTAGCCGGAGTCTCACGCATGACAGTCAGTCTCGTCGTAATAATGTTCGAACTCACTGGCGAAATCGAATACATAGTCCCTCACATGATCGCAATTCTCGTAGCCAAATGGGTCGCGGATATGTTGGGAAAAGATTCGGTTTATGATCTTGCGCAGAGTGTTCTCGGACATCCGTTTTTGGATTTAGATCATTCTATGCAAATTGTTCAGAAACAGAATCATCTTGTGGAGGAATTGATTCCGCCGAGACAGACGATGGAGGAGATTACTGTTCACGTCCCAAGCAATAATAAAGTGTCCAGGGATCTTTTACAGAAGAAATTGGATCAATTGAAGGGGAGGGGGTTGATGGATGCTGGTTTGGTTCTTGTGCAGAATGGTGGTATGTTGCAGGGGTATTTAGGTGAAGGGGAGCTGGAGTTTGGGTTGAATGAGCTTGGACAGCTTTATGAGGAGGATGCGGAAGTGAGGTTGTTGGGTGATGCTGATGAGGGAGATTTTGATATGAGCCATTTTGTTGATCGGACGCCGCTTTGTGTTTCTGCTGCTGCGCCTATGGAGTATGCGGTCGAGATGTTTGGGAAGCTTGGTTTGAGGTACTTGATGATTACTGAGGAAGGGTCGGGGAGGTTGGTTGGAGTTATTATTAAGAAGCGCATTGTGGCGTACTTGGATAATCTGAAGCATGCTTAGTGAATTGAGAAAGGGCTGCAGAGTGGTACATTAAGAAGTATTGCAATTTCGCTCATGTCTGATCGAAATGCCGGGCATCATATGCTCGCAAGATCGCCTACAGTCCTAATGCCCTTCCCAATCTGCCTCAATGCTCCACAACGCGCTCGCCAAACCGCTCAATATCCATATCCAAGAATCGAAAGAGTTGAGAAGGCAACAAATAGCCACCCACTGCCAAACGTATGTGTTCAAAGATCAAGACGCTCGTCGTAAAAGCGGTGTGATGTAGATATCCTTCGCAAGATGAGCTCAGGACATGCATGCTTATCCAAGCTTTAGAATACCGACCTGCTTGGGTCCATGGCGACTCCTGCTGCGCTTGCGATAGAAAGCGAATTCTGGCTTTTCTTTCTTGACCGGCTCCAAAAGCAGTCTACCGTTCCGCAACCTGGTGGTGTGCTCGAATAACAAGTCAGTTTCTGACTTCTTCATGTCTCTCAGAATGATGATGTAGTCAGGATCGGACTAATATTACAAGATGTGGTTAGCTAATGTACAAGGTATATTTTGATCGAGATCGCTTATGTCGCCGGGGCATACTTACGCGATCGTATTCCCATGGCAGGTCGTAGTACTTCAAAGTCTCAGTCGCAAGGTAGCTCTTGTGGACTTTCGGATAGATGGGCGCTCGTGGACCTCGGAATTCTCCAATGCGATTGTCGTTGATGACTGTGGTATGAGAAGAGCTGTTGACTTCGGTCTTGAACTTCTTGGTTTTCTCCTTGTCGACCATGACATCGATCGTTTGCTCGGTGTAGCCAAGAGCTCGTAGCCGCTCTCGCATCTCTTCCTGGAAAGCTTTCTCCTCGTCTGCCTTCTTTTTCTTTTCTTTCTCTTCCTTCTCCTTGCGCTTTCGCTCAAATTCTTCCCATTTCCGTTTCTCCTCCTCTTCTTCCTCCTTCTCTCGACGTTTAAAGTCCTCGTATGCTTTCTTCTCTTTCTCCTTCTTCTCTCTGGCTTCACGATCGATCTTTTCGCGAAGTGCCTGCTCCTCCTCTTTTCTCTCTCTTTCTGCTTCTGCCTTCTTCAGCTCCCATTCGCGCTCGGCTGCCTTCTGCTTAGCCTTGGCTTCCTCCTCTTTTCGCTTAAGGTCGGCTAGAAGCTGCTTGTCGTGCCTCTCGCGCTCAGCGTTCTCCTTTTCTCGCCTGGCCTCTGCTTCCAATTGTTCGATCTTGATTCTCCTCCGAATGTTCTCCTCCTCTTCTTTCCGTCTTGATTCTCGCGACAAATCCCTCAATTGGGCTTCACGTTGTGCCAACTGCCAAGCAGCAAAGTCGTTTGGATAGCCACCAGGCATTTGTGGTGGACGATCGAAACCAGAGGCGTCTGATCGACCTCGAGATCGCGAGCGGAAACGGTGCTCCAGTGCGATTTCTGCAAGGTCTTCCGCAAGCTCGTCGCCCAGTCTGTCACCAAGCCTGCTTCTTCCACGACCACGACCCTCTGGTGATGCTCGTGGCGATGCTCTTCGAGAGCCTGAGGATGGTGGGTACGGGTATGGTGGGTATGGCATAGGCATTGGTGAGCCATCTTGCTCTACGCGATTGTAGACATTGATTGTGGGAGCTGGACCATGCCCGGTAGATCTGCTTCTGTGAAGTCCACCTCCAGCAACTCCAGCCATGAGAAACCCTTCGCGATCTGTGGTATGCAAATGGTGAGGTGAAGGTCGTCGTCTCTGCCTGCGACCATAATAGTCATAGTCGTAACCGTCGTCGCCCCAGTAGTCCCCCATCTTGACTTCCTCCTGTCTTGTGAAACCTTTCAGAAAACGCGCCTGCTTGGCTGTTTAGACTTGCGGTAGTTGAGGAAGCAGTGAATGATCAAGAAAAGGTATGACCAATTTGCGAAGAAGAGTAGTGGGGCAAGACCGGTGAGGGCAGACAGGAATGTGAATAGGTGGGTGGCCTTAGATTACGAAATATTCTTGCTGCTTGGTGGCGTGTATAAGACGGGTACCTCAGTACCGTGAGCCTGGTATGATGATAGCGGGAGGAAGAGGAGCAGAAAGGACAGCTGCAGGAGGAGCTGAGAAATAGTAGAGGCGTTTAATCACCCGAACCGTGTTGTGTTCCTAGTCGTCTAGTCGCCGGCCAACTGTGCCCGCTGTTCGTTGTCGAGCTAGGCTTTCAGCTGCGGTGGGGGCCAGAAAGTAGAGTGCAGGCAGGTCATGCACGAGCGGAACAGTCCAAGGTCTGAGTCCTTGTTGCAGAGCGTTGATGGAGTGTCAGGCGAGTAGCATGATCCTTCACACCGGACTTAGAGACCTTTTATCAACCTGGCCAGGCGTGTGGCAGACTGAGCTAGCCCGGCATGACACACTCACTCATCGGCCAGCTGCATACCCAAACTGCATACAGATGTCGCGGGGAGGTGTCGCAACGGCCGCAGCAAGCCGCAGCATACGCATCGCTGTCTCACCTCTCCACAAAGCATCGTACCTGGCGCCTTGTCCTCTGCTTTGTGCGGCGACGATTGACAGGAACAACAAGGGACGGCCAGAATCTGCAGACTTTGGTGCGAGGCCGACGTGCGGCGGTGTACTGCATGTACTGAAGTTAGCGTGGAGAAGGATTCAGCTATCCAGAAATAGCGGGATATCGTGATGCCAAGGATCACATCTATTGGTTGAAATAGACGACCTAGGCTGCTGCCCTACCAAAAGCATCAGCCGACTGCTGTAGACGAGATGAAGGAAGAGGTTTCTGTTTTCTTCGCACGCGAGCAGCAAGATCCAACAGTGGAGACACACCATCATCGACCACGATCATGGACCATGTCGTGATCGGGACACTGTATACAGCCACAATGCGATTTTCGACATATCCTCGGCCTTCATGGTGCGGCTGAGATGTGTTAGTAATTGCCAGTGCATGCTCGAACAGGACAATGCCGGAATCGTTCGGCGTTATCGACTTCGAAAGTCCTGCCCGGTCAGATGGCAAGCGTTCGTCAGCGACTGTTGTTGCTTCTGACGCTCGCTATAGAAAATCGCAGGCGCGCGCAAGATCACTGGTATCGGCTAGGGTCGCACAGCAGCGGCGCTTGACATGTTCATGCTGGCATCATGGTCTGGTCGCCAGTCATTTTGTATCCAGGCTACCCATTGTTGTAGACAGGACCACGAAGTGCTGTCTGACACTTATTCTGAAGGCAAGGGATGCTTCTCCAGCTCCAAGCGGTCATGATCCTTCGCCACGTGTGAGATGCAAGGGTGATGACTCGGCCTTGGTTTGCCTTACAAGGCTTGGTACGGATATGTAGAGGTATGATCTATGAGCGGGAAGGATTAAAGGTAGATACCAAAATATATCAAAGAGACGTAGGGGGAGGAGCAAGGCACGCATGATGAAGTCTCTGAGTTCCACTTCGTGAGTATTTGCGCAGAACGCATGGCTTCTGCCTTCGCCTCTGCATAGTGCTCAAAACTACCAACTATTATCTTCTGGGATTCTATAGAGCCCGTTCTTCTTCCTATCAGCAGCCCAGCGCTCACACCACGCCTTCATCCGCTCTCTGCCCTTTGCACTACCAACGTTCACAGTCGGTATGATCTTGTCAATTCGTAGTGCGCAGCAGAACATGGTCAACTCTCTAAAACTCGAATGCTCACTGTATGGCACACCAAAACAGCTTGCGCGACTTGAGCTGCCGCGCTGAGGAACAAGATCGCGCATGCTATACGTGCTCTTCCAATTATCTGAGTTGAGCACAGTCTGGACCGGAGGACTTTCCGTGAAGCGACTGGTTGGTGGTCGATAGTTCCATCCACTTGGGCGGAAGCCGACTGCACGCGTGAAGTGTGGGAAGAAATCTTTGAGGTAGTCGTCCAGTGTCTCAGCGCGAATCTCAAACAGTGGCGTCATGTGCACCTGAGCAGCTCTCGGATCATCAGTCATGAGCTCATCCAGTTCCGGATCTTCGAGAGCTGCTACTATGCGTCGCTTCGACGTCGGAGCGTAGATCTTTGACTTGAGGGCGCGCGCTATGCCTAGACATATACGCTCCTTGCCGATGCTGTACGTGCCAACAACGACAAGAAGCCGGCCTCGAGTCTTCTTTTCGTTCACCGATGACAGGATCTGCTGACTTGCGTGTGGGTTCTTCTCTACCTTCATGTCATCCTTATTGTCTTCGTCAAGCTCCTCTTCTTTGATATCTGAATTCGACTCTTTCCGGACGAATTTTGTCATGCCTTTGCCGGCGCGTTGACGTTTCATCGTCTCCCATCCATCCTCCTCGTCAGGTGTATCTTTGCTCAAGCAGACACACATATCTGCGCAGGCTTTGATCACGTTCTCTTGGCTGGGGAAAGCATACTTCGGGTTGAGGTAAGTCGTGTCGAGGTAGCATACATCAATCTTCTGCTCCCTACTCTTTCCAGAGACTTTGTCCTGTACTTCTGGCATCAGTAGTGGATGTTGCACATGCATCTTGCAAGCTCTGAAATCACCGCAGTGCAGAATGCGCTGCAGCCGAGGCTTGCCGTTGTAATGCTTGCCCATGGTCTTTTCGAAGAGATAGAGCGAGCTGCCAGGACAGTGATTCGCTGAAATCATGGTAACGCGAACGCCTTTCGTGCCTGGAACTTCGATTGTCTTCTCAAACTCTAGTGGAACGACGTACTGCGGATCGACACGCAATTGTTGTTTGACCAGATTGGCAGTGACTTTTGAGCAGTAAATCGGTCCGTGCCTCCAGGAGGATGTTAAGCCGACGTAGTGGTCGCTGTGAAAATGGCTGAGAAAGTATGCCTGGCAGCCTTTCACGGCGCCGTAGCGAAATGCATCTACACAGATGAACAGTCCAGGTAGAATCTTGTAAAATGGGCATGTACGCTGATATGACGGCTTGCCACGAGCAGCATGCTCAGAAGCCGCTGCTTCAGCCCATGCAGCTTCTTCAGTGTGACCAGACATGAGCTTGCCAAATGCAGACTTGCCATTACTGCCACTGGCTTCGCCAAAGTCGAACGGGTTAGCTTGTCCTGCCTTGGGAGCACGGACAGGTCGATATTGCTTCGCAGAAGTGGAGTTCTCAGATTTCAAGGCTATTGGTAAGGATCTTGGCTTCGGAGTGGGCTTCTTCTCCGGCAAAGGTGTAGGATTGCCATCGAGGCAGTTGTTGACGTGAATTCCAGCATCTTGCTCGCTGACTCCACCAAGATTTATGCTGCAGATCGGGCATGCCGCACCATTTCCAGGTTCTCGGGTCTCATCTGATGGCTCGATCTTGACGTCTTGACCCTCTACTGGCAAAGGGTCGTAGTCCTTCTCATCCTCTTCTGCCTCAAGCCTGGCCTGCTCCTCCATGTACCGGCGTTCGCGAAACTCGTCTCCTTCTTCGAACGGATCCTCGTCAAAATCCTCGTCGCCGAAATCTCCAAACTCATCTAGACCTGGTTCGTAACTGGTTTCCTCCTTGATTAGAGGCGGAGGATGGTCCTGATCCGTGTTGATGGTTGTCTCACCTGTATCGTCTTTGGGCGACTCTGCTGGAGCAACATCTTGCTCTGGCATCGTGCCCGCAATCAAGCTTCCAGCATTGTCTTCGCTGCTGCCTACGCCTATTACTGCAGCCGGTTCTTCCTCGTCTTGTTCGCTGTCTGACTCTTCAAAGAACGGACCAGATTTGCTGCTGCTACCCTTATTGATTGGGACGGGTTGTCTCTCGCTGGGCGAGGATGCTGCCGCTTCAACCACTGTGTTATCTATACTGACTTTTCGTCTCTTGTTCGATACTTCGCTCTCGTTGAATCTGAGATCATCCTCTTCATCCTGGTAATCTCGAGGGGAGTCATCTTGCGCCTGTGGCTGCGAGCTCCGCCGCTCTGCTACAAATAGTTCCGACTGCGAACCATCCTCGCCTTCGCTCTTCTTGAAGAAGCTCAGAATGCTACCATTTCCCTTGCCTGCGAGCTTATTCTTCGGTGTGGAAGACTTCTTGGAGCTGCTCGGTCCTTGTCGGCCAATGGTAGGCAGTGGAACAGGCTTGCTGGTCTTGGTCTTGGTGGCCATCTTGGGTGGCGGAACAGTAGGTGGTACTGCTAGGCTGAAGGGAGTCTTTGATGGTTTGCCTGGTGGCGTTGGGGGTCTGCCCAGGCGTGCGGGATCATCTGCGGACTCTCGAGGCTTGCGAAACATGTACCCATCTCATAGCGATATGATTTGGAGAGGTGCGTATGCAGGTCCAGGTGCAGGCAACACGAAATCTCCACGCTCAGAAGGGTCAATGACGGAGTGCCAAGCACTTTGTTCGCGTTGCGCGTCAACCTCTACCGAGGGACCTTCTTTCTTTCTGCAACGCAAGTTCTTTATCATATCTGTTGATGAGACAAAATATGCTGTGAACAGCAGTCGTCTACGGGGCGTTTGCTGAAATCGTCCACTTCCCAGACCTCTTCTCAAACTTGTCTCACTGATCGAAGCCTGACTTTGTCAACACTGTCAAGGACCTTGCGGCACATTCGACTTTGAAGGGCCTCTGAACACGATGTGGAGGACAATATGTCCATACCCGACTGATACTTTCGCGAGAGAGCCAATTTCGTTCTGTCGCTTACCTTTCAGCTCCCACCCATTGATGAATGGGGAGTGAATAATATGGTTCAAATAACATGGTTCAGATGTGGAGTCCGATGCCCAAAGCTTCCCTTCAGAAACGGTCCTCCAGGTGAGAATCTCTTCAGACGTTCCTGTAGAAAACACAAACATTGAGTACAACAGGACCAAGACCAAGATCAAGTCGCAATGAGATCCAGTGGCAGAGAGGTAACGCACTAGTCATGAGTGTCGACCCTCCGCGTTTCTAATGGATAGCAGGGTTTCAGCCTCCTGGATCTCCCAGACGAGCTATGGGCTCGCATCGGAAGAGAGGTCATCGACGTAGAGCTACGCGAGAAACAAGAACGGATCTCCAAAGAACTTGCAGACGCTCGACGGGGAGACCTCCCCTTCTGCCTGTGGACCGAAGTCGACCAGACAATCTTGCTCTTCCGACCTTCTATCATTCAGACCTGCCGCAAGCTACGCCACGAGCTAGTACCTTACTACTGCCGCACCTTTCAACCCATCGTACTTTGTTCAGCACCGTGCGCCCCTAGATCACATGCTTTGATTGTGTCCTGTGTGTACAAATGGCTTAACGGAGCAGATCTAAACAGCTTGAACGGCTTGCGGTTGTTCCTTACCCTTTCAGAAACCGATGCAACTGGGATGAACATTCTTGACCTCTCTCATGTTCCCTATCAGTCGAGATGGAAGGAGCTGAGCGAACAAGACAAATTTGGCCACCTCGAAGACAAATTCTTGCTTGGTTGCTTTCAGGCACAGCTGGAACGAGGTTATGAGGTTCTGCTAGACACATGGAGCGATGAGAAACGACTTGAACGAACTCAAATCACCTTACGTCCTCGATATCCATGGCTATAGGCGCCGAGATCTGCAATTTACGCACTCCATCCTGATGGTCACCCTTCACTGAGCTTCTGTCTGTGCGTCTCAACTTCAACACTAGGCCTCTCAACTTGCCAACCCATCCAGTCTTCCTTTCTGCTACCCTCCACTCCTTCCACCCTCCGTTTCCGTGCAGATGCTGCCACAGACCAAACATCCTCCTGAAACCATCGATCAAATCTCTCGGATCCAGAACATCCAGCACAGCCCATAGCACACCCGCTCTCTCCGAGCACAGCGTACTTTCATAGCTGTAGTCGCCCGAATTATATGCATACCAAAAAGTCGCAGAGAACAGCACCATCTCGATACAAGTCAGAAGACAAGGAATACCCCACAAGATATCGTTGTAGCTGAATCTTTCCCCCGTCGTGACAATCCCGTATTGCAGAGCGAAAGAGAACGCCCAAGCTTGAGTGAAGCGGATGAACACAATGATCTTGAAACAGACGAATTTTGTGAACGCTCTTCTGACTTTAAGAAGAGACTTTGCATGCGTGTAGAAGCGGATGAGAGCGTACATGCAGAAGCAGATCGATACGGTCTCGATGGCTTCGACCCAGAAGTGCGCGTAGATCGGATTGAGGCTGTTGACACAGTAGTGACCAGTTGCTTCTGTGGTTTCTAGGATTATGGTTGATGCGACTTCAAAGATGGGATATTGAAAGACTAGGATCCAGTAGATTCGTGGCTGGAGGTACGATGTTAGCAGCAGGTTCCTTCGCCATGCATTGGAGCGTGGAGCGCACCCAATCAAAGCCAGTCTCTGAGTCTTCGGCACTTTTGACGAGAGCGAAGGTGTCGTCATCCATGCGAGACGAAGGTGCCGCATACTGCATGAAGAGAAGCAGCAGGGCACTGAGAAAGTGAATACAATAATTCGGCCATTGATGCGCTCAGAATGCCTTACCACAGCCCAAATGATTCATAAACATCTCCAATCGGATCGACATATTGAGCAACCGAGTAATCGTACAGCTCTCCGAACGCCACGAAGGTGTAGATTATCAAACTGAATACAATCCGTATGATTTGTCGTTGTTGTGCTGGAACTCGATATCTTCGAAGGTGTGTGACAATGAGTATTGTTGAAGAAATGACTGTAAGGATTGTGCATATGAATGAGGCGTATACAAGTCCCGCCCAGCCTGAGCCGCGAGTGCTGGAATCCTCTGAGCCGGCTGACGTTGGGCAGACACCCATTGTTTCTGTGGTCGTTCAGCAGAGCATGTTGTGAAGTGGAAGAGACTCCAGAGAAGACTTCTTCCTGATACTGGGGTCAAGGCGCGAATGTAGTCAAGCCTTCAGAAGAACGCGTATTTGGTGTGGAGCCATTGCGAAGACACCGGGAAGGTGGTGCTTGTTGTATACTTGAAACATTCCAGTCGCCTTCAAGATCACCAGCACTATTAGAAGCCATGTCTATACACAAGAGAAGCATATTCAGCTCAGCAGTAGACCATAGAGCATAGTATGCTGTCCGCATGTTGAGAAGTCCGATGCAAAGGACTCCGGGAGGGAGGAGGGACGCGCATGTTTGGTCATTCGGTCTGGGTAAAAGTCGGCGTCCATGTCATGGAGGCGCGTCCAGTACGCGACAAGAATTGAGTGGTGAGGAGACACTGCTTGCCTCGTCTCCAAAATCTGACCGAGTCGCAACCAGTCTAGACATGACTAATGACCCATTGAAGCAGTAGGGTCGTTGCTGCTATTCATGGTTCCAAGGTATTTGATTCCTCCAATTCGCCATGAGACAACAAGCAACGGACCTATCGGAGTATTTGGCTCGATTGACTGCATGAACGGTATTTTCATGCAAAATCCAGAGCGCGAGTTATGGAGATCGCGAGCAATATCAAGTTGATGTTCATGTGAGGTGAAAACCGAAGCTTTCGGAGGAGAGTTGTCGGAGCGGAGCCCAGTCCTTGAAGCTTTTCGGATTCGGGATCTTGGAAACTTTTGATGATAGCTCTCCCTGCGCATCACCAAACGTCGTTTAGCATCATCTTTACGATGTCAGCGACTGACAAGTCGAGCACGTCGGCAGCAGGCGATGCTGCTGGCGCCAGCTCGACCGCAGGCAATGCAGCCAAAAAAGCTGCAACCGAGCAGAACCCAGCATTTCGGATGATGGGTCTGCCTAGGCTTCGTCTTCCTTCACGGAATTGGATGATTTTCTGGACGGTCACTGGATCCTTCGCTGGAGCAGTGATATACGACAAATGGCAGACGAAGCGCATGAGGGAGAAATGGTGCAATCTGGTCTCACACATTGCTGATGAGCCTCTGGATTCCAAGACACAACCGCGCAGAGTCACGATATACTTAGAGGCCCCGCCTGGTGATGGCCTACGAGCGGCGCGCGAACACTTCCACACCTACGTGAAACCGGTGCTTGTATCTGCGGCGATGGATTGGGATGTAGTGGAGGGCAGGAAAGAGGGTGATGTGCGGCACAAGACAGCAGAGAGAATCAGGAAGCGGAGAAAGAAGAATGGCGAGGGAGAGCCACTGCCGCCTGAAGATGAGACAACTTTGACTGTCGAGAAGCTCAGAGAACAGAATGGCGACGTTGAATATCCAGGAGTAGCAGGTGATATTGTCATCGGAAGACATACTTGGAAAGAATACATTCGAGGATTACACGAAGGATATCTGGGTCCACCAGATCCACCAAAGGAAGTGCTTGTGGACACGATATTCGGCGAGGCTTCAACTGGACACAAGGCGGAGACCTCTCCAGACGCAAGCGCAGCAGCAAATCCGTCCGGGTCTTCATCAGTGGGAGATGCCGCGGTGAAGGGAGCAACACAGATCGTAGCGCAGAATGCAGGGAATGAGCCATTATCATCGTTGGACTCAGTGGTGGGAAGTGATACTTCTGCGCAACCACAGGAACCTTCACTGGAAGATTCATCGGAAGATAAGCCAGCCGAGGAGAAACCAGAGGAAAAGAAGGACGAAGAAGAGAAGCCAAAGAGGCGCTTTCCACCGTCATACATCGTACCCGAAGACTATCAATCGGCAACACTGTCACCTTCCACTCCCGAAATCCTCGGGCCGTGCGTAGGGATCCGCATGCCACACCTGCTTGGGGTCAGGAACACGCCTGTCCGCATATATCGGTTCCTGACCCGACGAAGGTTGATGGACGACATCGGAAGACAAGTTGCTGCAGCTGTTCTCGCTTCACATCACCGGCCATATGGAACTGTACCCACCACAGATGAAAACAGCGCATCAGATGCTCCTGCCCAAGCTCAGGAGCAAAATGCTGTTCTGGAATGGGAAGAGAAAGATTGGTGGAAAACAGTGCGACAACCACGAAAGGAGCATGAAGAAGACATCTGGCTCCAACCGATCGCGTTCGATGAGCGGATCGCAAGTCGGATGCGAGCATTTGAACTCACCTCTGAAGATGACGAGCGCGCGAATAGAATCGCAGCTGGAATGGAAAAGCCAGGAAGAACAGATGAGGACCCTTGAGCACTTGACGCGGAATGATGTCTGCCGCCAGCAGAATTAATCTCATCTCCAACGGATTCAGTAAGAGAAGGCTTTGACCATCGACAAATAAGTCAAGCGAACGTGTGTCGGCCAGGAAACTACAGCCTCGTCCTGGTTGTTCCGCAATGCTTGCGTGTTTCAGCATGGAAGCCTAGCCTAAGTCCACCACAATTGTACTATAGCACTGTATAGAACGACCGAGACTTCAGGTCCGGAGTGCAATCGACGCAAACATACGCTCGTATCCAGCAGGCCCAGGTGAAAATCGTCTGGTGTAGACTGATCTGAGATCTTGAGGCTCATTGCCCTGGGTTGGAAGGAAAGACATCGTGCGAGCTGGCCAATGTTTGAGGAGCCTGCTGTCTACAGCGCGTTGCACGCGTGCTCAATGCCTGCAATAATCCAGACCCTTCAGCCTGTTGCGATATTTTATGCTCAGCGCAAAGCGCTTCCCCGACGAAGCCTTGCCCCGCGCGTCCCGACAAGTCATCCCGGTTTGTCGGTTTGTCGGAAGCAGATCTGCAGTCGAGTAATGCTCGGTCGTGGGACCGAAGCCCTTTCATTACTCACGTGCCTTCTTCGGTCGGACTATCATAACTCTCCGATGTGGTGCAGGTACGGGAGCGAAGTTCACAGCAGAGAGAGGAGTCGTCAGTATATTTTCATGTGCCTCCGAGGAAATTCTGAGGCGTGCGATCAACAGGATATATATTTGATGCGATAGCGATGTGTTCTTCCATTGCCATTCCAAGCAGGGGCCGAGGCCTTACAAGCGCGGTATCGGCCGCTATTGGTTCACTCGTTCCCAAGAAATGCTTTGCACAGAGCTCTCTGCGCTCAGTGCACCGTTCTCCCAGAGACCTGGACCGAATTGACAACCCGGTGAACCGCAAGGTAGCGCTGACCCTCACCACACCTGACATGGGCAAGGCCTGCTCCGCTCCGAGAGACTGATGCAGTAGGCATCGACCAATTTCAAAAAGCATGATGTCTCCTTGGTCCGCTCGCACACGTACAGAACGCCATCTGCAGTATCAGGACGACCCTTCCCGGATTCCACTCGCTGTTTGACAATTCCTGAGTAGAATGGAGCAGCGGCATGGCTGCCGATTCAACAGTCGCAGTTGAGCGCCAAAGGACTGCCTCTATATGTTCCACCGGCAGCAGCAACGGCACTACTTCGTCAAAAGACAAGCAACTGGTGAGGGCGGAGCGCAGACCTGGTCACCAGCGTCGCTATGCCCCCAAAACCCGTACTGGATGTATCACGTGTAAAGTATGTCTACCTATAACCCAACTCATTCACCTACTTCACGCCCCACAATTGTGCGAACGCACACTGAACATACCTACCCTTTCGGGATCATCCTATCTCTACCTCGTGTTACAGACTTGCCTATTATTAGTCAAGATGCTTCAGAGTACACGCAAGCTAATGTGGCTCTTGCTTGTGCACAACAGATTCGAAGGGTGAAGTGCGACGAGGAAAAGCCCTTTTGCAAACGATGTACGACCACGGGCCGGAAGTGTGACGGCTACGCACAGATTGGTGAATCTCCACCTACCAGGTCGACATATTCCCCGGAGCCCTTGAGCGTGGCATTGGTCAACGATGTCTCGTCGGATGCCTTGGAGCGAAGGACCTTCGACTTCTTCCGGGCTCGAACAGTACCGGCTTGCTCAGGCTACTTCCATGACTCCGTTTGGGATCGACTGGTTCTGCAACTGAGCCACAGCGAACCAGCAGTACGACATGCAGTCAACGCGTTGGGTGCCATCCACGAGGAGAGATCGCTACGGCGGTCAGCCTCGCGTGGCGGCATCGATGTCAGCCTCGTCAAGACTGGCTTCCCAATCCAGCAATATTCCAAAGCTCTTAACCAGATGCAGGACTTGCTGAGAGCAGGCACTGCATCATTGGACGTCATCATCTTATGCTCACTGTTATGCATCCATTTCGAAGCACTACGAGAAGCATTTGTTCCGGCCATCATGCATGTTGAGAATGCCATCCAGCTATTACATTCGACAGGATCACCTCTTGATGTCAGAAAGATTAATCCTAGCCTCGTGCGGGCGGTCATGCGCATGGATCTACAATCAACCATGTATCTGGGCTCTCGCGTACCTGGCTTGCCCTTTTTCACAGCATCAACAGATTCAGTACTACCACACACGTTTCACGACCTCGTACAAGGCCGAGATCTGGTGAACACCTGGACCAGCCGAATATTCCATTTTACACGGACCGTTGCCGATAGCTATAAGTTTCACGAAGCAGGAGACATTCCGCTCGAAGTGATTGCAGCTGCGCACGATCTGGAACATCAATTCCTCAAACTCGATACCCTCCTCTGGGAATTCATGCACAAGCCAACTGTCAAACTCAGCATACGAGAACAGCATGGCCTTGGCATGTTGCGAAGTCGAGTGAAGATCAATCGCATCTTGGCGGCAACATGTCTTTATTCAGAAGCCTCGGTCTTCGATCGCTATCTTGAAACATTTGAAGAGATCCTGACGATATGCATGTATATCATGGGATCAGACAACGCTGATTACCGCCTATTCTCCGTCTCTCTAGATGAAGGACTCATTCATCCTTTATTCTTCCTGGCGTGTCAATGCCGAGAAGGTCGGATACGACATCAAGCCCTTGCCCATCTCAAGAAGCTTCCTGTCCGAGATGGAGTCTGGCATGTGGAAACTACCACCAGGACTGCAGAAATGTGCATACGATTCGAGGAGGCCCTTTTTGCAGCAGCACATCCTGACCGACCACAATCCGCCACCTGCGCGGACATCCCGGAGTGGAGAAGAATACACTCTGCCGGCTTCGATGGCTGGGATGACGACGGACCTAAGAATCATGTCAAAGTGCATCTGAGAACGCGGCCGAATGGCACCGATGGAGAATGGTTAGATTTTGAAGAGAGCATCCAATGGCATGTTCCTGTAAGTTGGATAACGATCCAGACAAGGATCACTGGAAATGTGGCTAATCAAATTTGTGCCTTTAGGTGAAGAACAAGAGCTTCCATGAGAGCTTTGCTGCCCTGGTGCCTAAGTTCTCGAAACAGTTCTCGAACTTGCAAATGGCGGTGGCGTAGGAGGGTCGGCCAAGACTTGAGCTTTCTTTATTGGGAGGCCTGTTGTTTCGTTCTGCCAGGAAACGGCCATGGTCCGGTGTACAGCTGATGACGATTGTGTACGATTTGATGTGTACCTTTTTAGGCACTCTGTCGACTTGTATGGGAAAGGGGAGAGGGAAAGTCCTTGTGAGCTGTGTGATTATGCATAGCTGGTGATGGGCAAGGCCTGGAGGCCATTGTGTTTTTTCGTGCGCGGCGTTGAGGCGTTCAAAAGATGGATGGAAGACAGTACAGCATCGAGAATCTCATAGCAGAATCTGAGAGATAAGCATTCCTTTTGCCATATCACGAAGCACGCATTTCGATATCTTTGCACGAGCATGGCGTAGGCGTAAGTTTGTGACGGAGTTGTGAGGCTCAGAATTACGTTGCAAGGGTCCGCGGGTCATCTCCACGAGCTCATGAGTGCACCAATACCGGGCTCGACCTGCGCCTCTCACAATCTCTCGTCCAGCAGATAATGCCTCCGCCGCGCTCGTTGACTGCGGCGTTAGGATGCCGATTGACACCAAATATGCCATCGCATCGGCCATAGTTGCGTTTGTCTCCTGGGCTTATATCACAGACTACCTCCCGCAACTGCGATTCGTCCCGCAGGCCTTCGTCTTCGGCGTGATCACGACCTTACTCGCCCTGCTATACGTGATCACCACTACTGCGCGCGGCAAACACCATCATGAGTTCGGCTATCGCAGCGATGCGCTGCGACGATACGGCAGCACGGCGACAGCCTTCACCGCGAAGCCACAGATATGGGAAGAAGAGAAGGCGGCGCTAAAGGGGAGAGAAGAGTACAGACGACCAACCATATTTCCGGATGCAGAGAAGTTCTCGAAATCAGTGGACGGGCTGCTAGACCTGATATTGAGGGACTTTGTCACCAGCTGGTATGGCAATATCAGCAAGCGCCCGCTCTTTCAGAATGAGATAGACAGGTCTATTCGTGCTGTCTTGCTATCGATCACAGCACGCTTGACGGATCTGGACCTCGTGGAGCTCGGTATCGCCAATGTGCTTCCTATCGTGACGAACCATATGAAGGAGTTCTACGATGCAGAGCGACTAGTGAGGGGCAGAGGCCTGGAGAATAATGTCACAGAGAGCGATGAGTTGAACATGGCCATCGCGGGCAAATACAAGAATGGCAAACTGCATCCTGTTGCATCGCTATCATACGCGGATACCACTGCAAGCTCGCAGGAGTATCTGAGGCGACTTATCGAAAAGATACTACCTGCTGTCCTCCCCTCGAACATGAAGTCCAGTCCTGCTGTGACTGTCTTGATTCGAGAAATTGTGGCGTGCGCAGTGCTCGGACCGATCATGAATATGCTGACAGATCCGGACTTCTGGAATCAGCAAATTGTGAATGTGGGTGGCGCAACGTTGCAAGATCGCAAGTCAGTGAGAAAGGTGCGAGCTGCGCTAGACCAACATGCACCGATAACTCCAGCGAAAGTCACGAGGAGCAGTCAATTCCCGCGCTTGAGACCGTATGACAGCGAGAGGCAGTTCGAGCGCTTCATCAGATCGATTCGACAAGTCTCGACCTTGAATGAGGCTCGACGATTTCGCAGTGAGATTATGACCCAACTCAGACGCGCTGCGCAGGTAGAAGGTCAAGATGCTGCGTATCTGCGCAGGTTGGAGACTGGCCGGAGATTGCTCGATCAACGCATCACGAGTCTGTCCCAGCAAGCTGCCAACGGAAGTGAGAAGCCTTTGCCAGCACTGAAAGTACAAATGCCAGGACGAAACGCCGAGTCAGAATCTCGCAAGCAGCAGGCTTCTTTACGCGAGGTCATTTACGATGCTGCGGGTCTGAGCTATTTCATGGAGTACATGGATCGGCAAAGATTGATGAAGCTGGTGCAATTCTATCTTGTCGTGGATGGGTTTCGTGGACCTCTAGAAGGCGACAATGACGAGCCGACGCCCGCAGTTGCCACAGACCCGGATCAGATGAACATTGCTCAGATGTATTCTGAGTACCTGTCCCAGCCGGAACTGCAGACACCAGATGAGGTTATGCACATCGTTAAGCGCTATCTCAAAGCTGGCTCAAAAGCTGGCACATTGGAATACCTCTCTGCAAGACGTGAGGTGCTTAGGATGCAGACCAGAGTGTACAACATCATGAAGGATGTTCATTACGAAGCATTCAAGCGCTCTGACTTGTACTTTAAATGGCTTGCTATCGATGATCAGCCTAGCTTTGGTCAAGCCGTGACTAGAGATTCTGATGCGCTATCACCAGAGAGCCCAAGGAGCGGCAGTCTCTCACCCGGCATGACACGAAGACCGCAGCTTGGAGGTTCAAAAGAGTCGGAGTTGAGAAGAGCTGTGCTTTCGACTTCCGATCTCAAAGCAACAGCTCGCGCCGCTCAGAGTAGTCTCTTCTCGGATAGCCCTCGACGGTCTTTGGATGACACAAACTCGAACAGTCGGCCGGCATTGTTCGGAGATGACCTTGATGATGACAAGATGGCGAATTCTGTCTCCAGTCTGCGAAGCTATGAATCAGACGGTGAGACTGCGCAAAAGCTACAGGAAGCCAAAGCAGTCAGCGAGATGCAGCGGGCGCTAGACAATATCGTCAGTGACGACCATGACAAGGCTTCTCTCTTCTCCGACTCTGCAGATAGGAGATCCATCGATGATGAGGAGCGCAGGTCATCAGTCGACATCTTTCAGCGCCCGCCGCTGTCTGCACAGAGCTCCGCGATTGGCAAGCCAAGTCTCGCCTCACTCGGGCTGGTCGGAGCACCTTCGGCACGTGGTGTATTCGTGGACGATCTTTTTGGTCATGAATCTGAAAAGTTTGCAGAGGACGAACGCGAGGACTCCAATGGACCAGACACCGACGAAGATCAGGTCCAGGAGGCTGCTCCTGGCGATCTCGGCTTGGCTGAAGCCATCGACGTGCTCAACGCAGAAATCGAGAGACTGAGCGCCCAGCGGAATGTGCTCGACTCTTTGAGTGCCAAGGCCGAGCTCACCAATAACCAAGCCGAGTTGCGAATTTTGAGGAAGTCTGAGCAGAGTCTACAACGCGAGATCAAGCGTAAAGAGATGCAAAAGCAGCAATATGTTGTGCAAGAGAGTGACAACAGTCTCTTCGGCCGCACTGCTTTGAGCATCAAATCGGTCCTTGTTGGTCGTGAGGAGGACGGACATGAGTATGCCATGTACGTCATTGAGGTGCGAAGGCAGGCCGGCGACCAGCTCCCTGCTGCGACTTGGTCAGTAACTCGAAGATACAGCCAATTTCACGAGCTGCATAAGAGATTGAAAGCAAGATTTCCGGCTGTGAAGGATTATGACTTCCCACGACGACAGACATTGTTCACACTACAGAAAGACTTCTTGCAGAAACGGCGTGCGACTCTAGAGCGATACTTGAGGTCGCTTCTTTTGGTACCTGCCATTTGTCGAAGCAGAGAACTTCGTGCCTTCCTATCCCAGTCTGCAATTGCATCCAATGGCACAAATGGCACTCAGGTGGATGCTAAGGACTTCGTGACTAGAATCTACAACTCCGTCTCCGATGGCATGGAGGAGTTCCTGGGCAACATTCCAGTTCTTGATCAGCTTTCGGTCGCAGGACAAAATCTCATTTCAGCTGCGACCTCTCAGATTAGTGGCGCTTCTCCTGTCGACAGTCTGGATCCGGCGACTCAAGATCCGAATACTGCCGCCGAGGCTGAAGCGGAGCTCGCTGCGTACGAGACAAAGGAGGTCGAGCCTTTCGTCAAACCTATTGCTGATCTCTTCTTGGAGACATTCGAGCTTTCCAAAGGCAATAGTTGGCTTCGCGGACGCACTGTTGTTGTGGTGCTCCATCAATTGCTCGGCGGAACGATTGAGCGAAAAGTCAAAGACGCAGCTAACAGCGCTCTTGAAGATCCTAAGTTGGCTAGCTACGTAGAAATGCTGAAGACGATAATGTGGCCGGATGGCAAGATGCGACCTCCGGCTGTACCACGTACTGCAGCGGACAAGGCTCGAACCAGGAAAGAGGCTGGAATCTTACTTGGAGCACTTGTACCAGATCTTGCCGGCAGTGTAGTCGGCAAGACGAATGCGCAGGCCGCAAGTCGGAAGATCGTCTCAATGTTGAATAACCCACGACTGAAGTGAGTACCAGATCTGATCAACAACTTTTGTATGGACGTGAGCTAACATCTGCCAGTACCCACCTCGTCTTTACGCTCATAGATGAGATCATATATCTTGTTTTCCCAGAGATCATATTAGACAAGTAATGACTGCATATACTGACAGCATTCACACTATTCGTAATTCTCGTATCTTTCTTGAACTTTTCTCATTTGCCTGCACTTTGTTGCGTCCTGATCATCACAGCTTCGGCTTGGACGCAATAATCTTATAACACTTCCCACCTTTCCCGAACATCGTAAACAGGTCCTTCGTAATCTCCTCCGGGATCTCATGAGCAGCAAAATGTCCACCCCTCGTCTTTCGACTCTCATAAGCCACCGGACCCAGCGTATGAGCCCAAATACTCGGTGTCACAGAAATCTCTCTCGGACTATGACACAATCCCAATTTCACATGTGGAATCCACTCCTCCGTCCTCGTCCGATTCACAGCATTCGGCCCTTTGGGATGTGTCGCTTCGTAATAAATCCTCAGTGATGCCGCCGGTCCCGCTGTAGAGAAGTAATAAATCGACACCCAAGTCAGAATCTCATCATCAGTCCAAGGATACGAATCTGTCCAATCTACAAGTTTCTCGTGAATCCATGCCAAAAGCGCCACGGGAGAATCGTGTAACCCGTACCCTACAGTTTGAGGTTTCGTTCCTTGAATCGTACGATATCCCGACCCTTCTGTCAAGAACCAATTCGAACGTTCGAAACCTTTCTTATCAGCTTCAGAAAACGGTGTTAAAGCATTCTGTAAAGCTAAGATAGGATGTTTCGTCCAAGATGGTTTATGTCCCCTCACGAGATTTATGTGAGAAGCTTTGACTCGTTCGGGGTAGAGGAGGCCCATTGTACGTGTGATCATGAAACCCCAGTCTCCGCCTTGTGTTACGTATTGATTGTAACCCAATGCGGTCATGAGTCCATCACAGGTTTCGGCATATTGTGCCAACCCGAATCCGACCTTTTTGGGACCTTCTGACCAGCCGAAATTGGGGAGGGATGGGGCTACGATGTGGAAGGCTACGCCGTTACTTCCTGTTCGGAGCGTGTTGAGCATTTTTTGGACTTCGATGTAGGAGCCTGGCCAGCCGTGGACGAACAGGAGGGGGATTGCATTGGGACTTTCGGATGGGGCGTGGAGGTAGTGGATGTCGAGGGATCCGAAGCCTGAGATGGGGATTTTTTGGTGGAAGTTTGGGAGTTCGTTTAGTTTTGCTTCGACCTGTCGCCAGTCGAATTTCGTTTTCCAGACTTGGACGAGGCGTTTGATTTCTGCTAAGGGTGATCCTAAGTCGCGGCTTGCGTCTTCGAGTTCATCTGGAAATTCGGCTTGGGCGAGCTTGATTTTCAGGGTCAGGAGTTTCTCCTCTGGTACTGAGATCCGGTAGGAGGACATCTTGTGTCAAGGTCGTATATTGTAAACGGATGTAGAAGTTTGTGATCTATATTCTTGTATCAGCACTGGCTGCTTTGAGGCGACATCGTGAGGTCTGTATGCTTCGGTGTGCTTGACATGACCTTTGTGGTGGCAGCGCACCTTTCCTGAATCTCAATACTTCATGCAACACCTATCGACTGCTCAATGTGCAGCTGTTCACTTGCCTGCTATGTTCACGGTTCAGAGCTCAGATCAGTGATGTCAATGCGAGCCACAATCCACGTGCTCGGTTGTTCGGCTGAGCTGCCTCGACGAGAAGGCATCGCCTTACCGGCTACATTTTGCGCTTGAACGCAATTCCTTTCATCGCCGACGGAGTGCCCAAACTTGGCTTCATGTCACCACAGTACGCAGGACGATAATTTTGAGCAACTCAACTGCTCGGTCTGACGGCGATAATTCTCTCTCTGGTCGTTGCGAGAGCAGGAAGAAAGGCGTGTTGCCTACACTGATATCCTGGTTTCAGCCTTGTTACAGGCTAACCCGAAGTGGCTGTCACAGAACGACTCGGGATCCAACCTAATCTCGGTTTGTGGACCTTGCCGGGAGCAAGCCTTGCACACAAATAGCCTCTGGAATTGTGAGCAGCGATCCTCCAACTGTCCTTCGAAGCATAACCGCTCTGCCTCCCTGGAGAGCCATGTCGACAGCATTGCACATTCTCCATGAACGGTGTAAGAACGTGGGTTGTCAGGATGAGACATCGGCCATTGCGATCGTGAAAGATGCCTGAGAGCAGACATGCGAAAATCTCCAGGACAGACAAGGCCCGACTACAACATCATCAGAGCCGCAGCCTTCCTGCCGAAGACTCTGCGATAGATCTGCGGACGCTGCTCCGCTTGGAGCACTTTGACAACACGCGTGGCGCTTTTTGCACTCGCGCCTACAACGCAATTCTGCTGCATAAACGCGTTAAGCTCCAACACCGTCTGCAACTAGCATGAAGTGCTTACTCGAGTCTCTAGTGAACTCCCTTGTTAAACACATCAAGAGGCATGTCTTCCCTACTTGTTGTCTATCGACTGCGGTTTGGTGTCTGAAAGGGCTCACGGCTTCACCGTTCGTTTCTGTCTCTCTTTAACCAATAATTAAGGTCGCAATGTTGCGATCTACCACACTCGTTTATCTTTTTGGTTCGCTCTTTGGCCTTTCACTCGCTGCTCCAACGTTGAACGGTAAACCGGTCGAGCACAACCCGGTCAGCGATGCTTTGAACAACATCAACTCCATGCTTGGTCATGGACAAGCTGCTACACCAACAGACAACATCATCGACAGAATCTGGGAAGACATACAACTTGTCACTGCCACCTACCTTCCAAGTTCGCCTGAAGATGCCGCAAAGACGTTGTCGCAGATCTTTGCGAACAAGCCAACACCGACAAACCTTGCCACCGACATCCTCAATACCGGTGCTCAGCTTGTGGCGGCTGGACTGACCACCAAGAACATTGGTGATCTGATCAACTTCGCGGAGGGGTTCGTCGATGGCCCGAACAGCATGAACAATGTCAACCCAAGGAACCCTAGCCCACCTGTATACCCTAAAGCAGGACCCAAAGACGCACCATACTCTTTGTCCGAAGCAGAACTGCGTAAAGTCATCTATATTCCACCTGGTTTCAAGTATGGTGCTCCAGGTGCTCCCAATCCAGTCGTCCTTGTCCCAGGAACTGGAGACACTGGATACACGACATTCATCGGCAACCTCATTCCTCTCCTCCAGCAGAACCCTGTCGCTGACCCGGTCTGGTTGAACATTCCTGGTTATCAGAATGGTGACATTCAGATCAATTCTGAATACGTAGCTTACGCCATCAACTACATTTCCGGCATCAGCAACAAGCGCAACGTATCAGTTGCGGCTTGGTCTCAAGGCTCTATCAACAGCCAGTGGGCATTCAAGTACTGGCCATCTACCAGATGCAAGGTTACTGATTTGGTCGCTTTCTCCCCTGACTACCATGGCACTATCATTGCCAACTTTGCGGCGACCCCTGGAATTCCTCTCCCACCGGCATACCTGCAGCAAGAGTACAACTCCAACTTTGTCACCACCTTGAGATCGAACACCGGTGACTCTGCTTACGTCCCTACCACCAACATCTTCTCATCCTTCTTCGATGAGATCGTGGAGCCACAGTCAGGTACTAAGGCATCTGGATTCTTGCTCGACTACGCAAGAAAGGTCGGTGTCTCGAACAATGAGGTCCAGAAGGTCTGCGCATTGCAGCCTGCTGGAACATTCTACACGCACGAAGGAACTCTGTACAATCCGCTTGGATATGCTCTCTTCCTTGATGCTCTGAAAAACGCTGGCCCAGGAAAGCCTTCGCGATTGAACCTGAAGCAGGTCTGCTCTACCTACCTGACTCCAGGTCTCGATCTTGCGGACTTCCTTCTCACAGAGCAGACGATCTCTACTGCGGCGGCATCATTCTTGCTCTACAACCCGAAGCTGCTGGCCGAGCCACCGATCAAGTGTAAGTCGATTCCGCTCGTGTCTTTCATATCTTCCACTTTGCTAATCAAGCACAGCGTACGCGAGATCTCCGATCTTTGGACCAACGTCTTACACCTGCCCAGCGAACGGTAATGGGGCCGGCAATGGAGGCAACGGAGGTAATGGAGGCAACGGCGGCAATGGAGGAAAGCCACCAGGTTATGGCTCCCAGACACCTGCATACAGCCCACCGGCACACACTCAGCCAGCCGGATATGGCTCAGGTTCGAGATGGCCGAAGTCTTACTAAACACACACCGATCATGGCAGCTACGAATAATCTAATGTTTCTTCATTCTTCATAGACTGCTTCAAGATTTATCTTTTTCCCTTAATCCAATGCAGGCCAAACGTTTTGCTTGTCAGCAGTAGATCTGTAGATAAGCAACGGTCCTTGGCTGAGACCCAAGGCAAATGACGTTCGTTTTCATTTATCTGAGCCTCGCAAATTGCGCGAAGAATGGCGTGCTCAGCACGGTAGCACACGAAATCTCCTATTCAAGCCATATCCTTTGCACATTTCGTTGTTCTTCGTTCTTTCCCTTGCGGCGACCTCGTCGCAACTGCATTTCCTGCTCTATCGGTCTTGCCAAATCTGATGAGGCGCAGAAACTCATCCAATTCGTTTTCGAAATCAATCTGAAGAGGGATTACAACGCTCATGTTCACCACGAAACTGGTGTTGATCGCTACAAGGTAAAGCTTCAATTTTATGATTTCAGACTTCACATTCAACATTAAGGTTTTGTACAAGGCTATTTGGGCATCAAACGCCATCTCGAAAGAACGGGTCCGTACCCATATCTTTACTCGGCTTTGGATAATGGCCTCTTCTAGGCGTTCGAGGGCTCTGACCCATTTCTTGATCGGTCAAAGGAGAATATCCACCCAGCCTCAGGCTCTTCAGGCTCCCTCCTCTCCTCTGCCATCTGAAGATCAACACGACAAGAACAACACTGCTCATGGCGCCTAGCAGGAAAATTGCCAGTGTGTATCCTGCGAGCGCGCTCACTGAAGCGGCATAGACGTTGCCATAGGAATGGTCTCCTTCCAACTCCTGCAGCCAGTAAAGCTCGTCTGCCACGGCACCACTAAGATCTTCTTGTCCTGGTCCAATGGTCTGTACGATTTCAGATGTGGCAAGGACTCTGCCGTCCTTGTCAATGGCTTCAACGATCACATGGCTTGCAAAGCCATCCCAAACTATGGCCGTCTCGAAGCCCGTCTTCTGTTTCTGGAAAATTGGGATCTTTGGCGAGCCTTTCTCGGTGGTCTTGTAGACCTTCCAATGATCGATCTCGGTTGCGCCATTCTGGCTCATATGGATGGTCGTTAAGGTAGTGTTCCTGGCATCGCTTGCGTGTGCAACTGAGTGTACCGCTGGTGGCTCAGCGGGACGTCCTACAAACGGAAACTTGTAGCTGCGATACGATCCTAGCCACTCCGTCGCAAGTCGAGCCTCCATCACCATTTTGCCGTCGGGCGTGTGTTCACTCTGGATCGCTTGCTCAGACCAGCCGATGAAGATGTTCTTGTTATCCAGGATCTGGTAGTTACCCCGACGAGGAGCGTAATGTCCATGGCCGTAAGGGTGCTCGATTTGCGAGATGATGCTGGCTCTTTTTGGTTCCGCGCCGGTCTCCAACGCAATAATCATGCCACGGGAATTCTCGCTGGTGGGCGCTCTCTCGTCCTGGCCATTTGCATTGTCGAGCAGAGATATGATCTCGTGGGTTCCATTGAAGCCACGGAAGCGCACATTGTGCTGGCGACCAAACCTGACAGGAGGCTCGCCCATATCAAAATCATTCGTGGTTCCTCCGAGGCCGTGAAGCTTCCACATGATATGGCCATCATGCTTGGACACTTTGTATATCGTGTCGGTATGCCTACCCGACACGAAGAAGTCGCCATTGTGGTCCTGGTCTACAGAGTTTGCATGGAGGAAGTCCCAACCCCAGCCATTGGTGCATTGTTTGTTCACACCTCCGTCCAGCTTCGAACTCTCCTCAAGGCCAATATGTCCGTTCGATGTCCAATTAAATACCTGTTGCCAAGTCGAGGTATCCAGGATTCGGAAGCCATTGAACATGACGGTACAGTTCTTCTCGTAATTCACAGCTTTGAGTTGCTCTGCAGTCGCCGGTCCCCGCCCTTCGTCCAACACAAGAGCCTTGGAACCACCGTCGAAGAAATTGAACTCGTGAGAGTTGAAGTCTACGCCCAGCGTGCCAACATCAACTGTCTTCTGGAGTGTATAGGTATTGTCCATAATGATGCCATCCCCGGTCCTCTGCACTAACCACGTCAACATGTCCTGCCCTCGGACATTGCTTATCCGGAAATCGAGAGCATCCCAGCCCTTCTCTACGCTTACTCCACTCCATATCAAGTCGCCATTCCCGTCGTAGATGTGAGGCCCGACCCAACCATTTGCGGGGTCTTTCTGGTCGATGAATTCAAAAGGTGCTACGAACCAGTAGCCTGGAGTAACAGCCCTCTCGTCTGTTACATTGACAATCCATTTGGGAGCTTTGAACTCGGGTCGCGTCACGAATCTGAAAAGCGAATCATCGTTGTCGTGTTTATGGTCGATAGCCTGCTCGCCTGCATATGTGAAGAAAGGGAAGTATAGTAGCGTAGGTAATACGAGAAAGCGTTGCAGCCAAGAGGCGCCAGCCATGATAACTGGTACAGTAGATTTGCTCAGGTTTGATGAAGGTCCAGGAATGCAATGTAGTAAGGAGAGGATGCCGCACAATTAAGAAGGAGTTTGAAACGGCTGGAAAGAGAACGCGCGGAAGACGTTGGACCAAAAGAATGTTGTCCTGGCAAAATGTATGAAAAGAGAGAATGTCGTTACTCAGTCCCAAGGACCTCGTATGGCAGGATAGCAATAGCAAAGAATGGCCGGCGAAGCCATTAAGATAAGTGTTAAGGAGGGGAGCATTGCGAGGAACATGGCTCGCACCAATTGGCGCAGTCTTCATGCGAGGTACGGAACACGCTTTGCTCCTTCAGAGTAGACGCCAACGGATAGGAGGCTGATCTGTGTGCCATGTGGTAGAGAAGTCTGTTAGCCGACAGCCACTGGCCTCGCCAAGTCCCAGTGGCTAGACGGCAGTCGAATCAGAAGAGGATAAGCAGAGAATCCTCCCGGAGCAAATTAGCTATACTTGTCTTTTGAATTCGTGAATGTCAGATCTGACCGTGATGAGGCTTTGACTTACGAGAATACTGCATTGCTATAGAAAGATTTTGAAGAAGATGGCAGTACCAGATGGAGGTGAAGTCGTGGAACGCAGGCTTTCGAAAAGGGACCCCTGAGGACGTCAGGCGCTTGTCGACCAACCCCTGCACGAAAAGCTTCTACCAGTTTTTAGACCGCGTCTGGGACCTTGCAGGTGGCTGAACCTTCTCACTCCGCTTCGACCACAACACGAGGGGCACGAGAAGAGGAGTTTTCTATATAAATCGCGCCATCGTATCGCAAGACCTGTCCTTGTGGCATTTCGCACAACCATGCTTGATGGCCTGCAACACGTGTACTTCATCGCGAGTTCATGAAGTTTGGAGATGGATTTGTCGGCCGCGAGAGATATCTGTCTACTCAGATTCATACCCAACTCCTTTCTGATGCCACGCCGGAAGAGCTGCCGAGCGGCTCAGTAGACCTGCAAAACAGACGAAGTGGCGTTCTACCGCGCTCTGATAGCTGTGGTGCTCTGTCTCGAAACAGACACATTCTTCGATCCTCCACGCAGGCCGAGACAGGATTCGTACGAAGGCCTCTGGCAGCCGAACACATGGCTGCCCGCAATGGCGCTGCGACCTTCAAAATTCTCCGAAAGCAGCATGCCTGAAATGGCAGTGCTTCATACCCTCTGACACGATCACGACTTTGCGGGTGTCAGACGGCAAATGAGAGGCACCTTTTCCCACAAGGTAAAGATCTTCTGATCGGCCCAGTCCTTGCTTTCCTCGCACAGTTCGAGGTCAAAGCACAGAAGTGTGGTCGCTAAAATCAGACGCATTTCGTGCCATGCCAGATACTTTCCGATGCAATTACGTGGCCCAGTGCTGAAAGGCTCGAGAGAATCCAGGTGGTCGCCAGCAAATTCTGGATCGCCCAGCCATCTTTCTGGATGGAACTCGTAAGGCTTGGTCCAGTGAGTCGAGCTTCTGTAGGTGGACAGCTGGTGTACGCCGACAATCGTCCCCTCAGGCACGAACTCGCCATCTAGGGATGCGCCGCCCTTCGGCACCATACGCGGAAGGGTACATGGCACTGGTGGATAGACGCGCAAGCCTTCCTGGAGGACTGCGTGCAGGTACTTCAATTTAGCAATCGACTCCAGCGTCAGGTCGTCAAAGCTGGCGTGGGCTTCGCGGATCTCTGTCTTGAGCTTTTTGAGATAATCGGGATTCTTCAGCAGGTAGTAAGTCACTCCAGATAATGCAGTAGCTGTGGTCTCGGTGCCCGCTATCATGAACAGTGAAGCGAGCGAGTGGTGCTCGCCGACAGTCAAGCCTCCGGGACCATCGGTCTTTTCCAAAATCTTGGACCACAAATCGGGCTGCTCTGGATTCTTCGCCAGTCTTCGGTCGACTCTTTCCTTTGAATAGTTCCAGTGCTCAGCGGCCTTCTTGCGGACAGTTTCGTTTTGCATGATGAACTTTACAACGAACCAATCGATGTACTAATACGCAAAGGACAGTTAGCAGCTGCAATCTCTGGAAAAGCTTCGTACTTACCTTGTGAAGCAGCCGGACTGTCCGCAAGCGCACTGCGTCCTTGATCCCGAGAAATATGGCCTTTACCCAACTGGAGTACTCGCCATTCTCAAGCATATCAAGACCTTCATTGAAGCTCAGGTCACCCATGATATCGAAGGTCGTGCAGTTGTAGAACTTGAGCATGTCGCTCTTTTCACCAGCAATCGCCTTCTCGGTCATTTTCTCCTTCATGACGCCAACCCACTTCTTTAGCATCGGCTCGAGCTCACGCAATGTTTTGTCCGCAAAGGCATGGGACACCAGCTTCCTCTGACGGGAATGGTTCTCATCATCTGCGGTAATCAGGGAGGCAACCCCATTGAATCTGCGAAGACCATCAGCGCGATCCAAACCTCGAAGGCGTAATACCTACGGCTTGCCATAAAAGAACGGATCCTTGTAAGCATTCTTCTTGAACCCGTAAATATCTTTCCAAGCCAATGCTCCGCCAGCGAACGAGAGGTGGTCGGGTGCTATCCTTACTACAGGACCATATTTCTCGTGGAGCTCTGGAAGTTCTTTCCCCTCGCTACCTTTGAGAATCGTCCAGATATAGGGGAGCTTTGATAGTCCTCGCGACTTCGGCCCCGGGAACTTGCTCAGTGGCCCAAAATACGCGCTGTATATGGCATTGACGGCATAGTAGGCAAGGTACAGGCCGGCAAAATACAGAGAAAGAGTCCAGGTATTGTGAGGCCTGGCCCAGCTCAATGACGATACGTCAATGGTGGACATGATTGTGGTCGATACAATGAGGTTGTATGAGCAAGTGTGATGGAGGTATTTGCGGCTAAAAGGCGCCTATATGTTCCATGTCCAGACAACACTCAGGCGAAGATAATCAGTGAAGAAGGTTTACGATGAGGTTGCCACTGCTGTAATTATGCGGGTCAGAGCAACCAGCACGGCAACGGCCATACAATTGTACACTCCAGCATAAATGCCACCGGCATTCAGAACTTCCTAGTCCCTCCCGAGTTACTGGTGCGAGAGTTTCATCAACAATCTCAGTTCCACTAAGAGCAACTTGGGTTCCGCTGATTCGATGCGCAAATCGCTAGTCGCAAGATGCCTGCCACCGCCTGCCATTCACCACGCTTACGTAGTGATATACCCTGGTCTGCAGTTGCGATGTGCGACTCTGCGTTTGCGTCAACGCGGGCGCGGGCACGAAGTTTAATCGGCACCTGATCTACCTTTCATCCGCAACAATGTGAGCACACCGCATCGGCACTCATCTTTCCTGTACATTTGATGCGTGATCTGCGAGCACCACCAAGACGCGGCGTCAACTACAAGTGGGCGGAGTTCTTGCCAACGCAGCTGTGCGACTTGAGATCTGTTCATAACTTCTCCGCAGCGCGCATCGCACGGCAAAGGAATCGGGGACGGCGGTATTCCATGTCAGATGCCCGTTCAGCTTGTCGAAAGGCCTCCCATGATGATGCTTTCGCTTCAAAGCAGGAAGGAAAGCATGCCACTCGGCGAAGTGACAGACACAGGGGCCCCTAAGCGATATACAAATCGAGAGACTTGAACGACAGCTTCTAAGAATCCTTCCTCTCCGTCAGCAGAGGTGAGACGCATCCAGCCCTATGAAGAAGACTCTGAGCGGCGGTCGTGCCTGGAGCATGATAGAGAAACAGCCTTGGTACAGAATCATGGCCGCAGTGACCCTTCCTTCGATGCTATGCCAGCTCGCAGGGCATACCCTCCGGGCTGCGGAAGACCAGGATGAGGTCGAGACAAGCGTTTCCAACATGCGCGTGCGCCGACTCGCGTTCTTTACGAACAGGTGCTTGGCCTTGGCTTTGTAACAATCGTACAGCATAACTTGGTTGCTAAGATACCTGTATGGAGGGCCTGAGCATGCGGCGATGCTACAGAACCATCGAGCGGGAGTTTTCACACACCTTCGACCGTTTCCGCTCCACCCAAGGGGGATGCTCTGATGTCACACCAACAGGCGGTTCGGATTGCTCTCCCTGTAGGCAACACTTCCCATTCTGCAAAGCACTGCATGCTTGCCTGACCCTGTAAGATCTCCACTGAAGCGGGACTCCGCCGAATAAATTATGCACCCGGACCGGCATGAGCTATTATGTATGGCTTGTCTCATTCCACAAGATCTTCATCTCTCGCTCTTGCCGGTGGTTGGATTCGCTTCCTAGCCTTTGCTTCGTCCTCTTTCTCAGGCTCCAATCTGCCATATGCCACTGGCCACCAAACGCAGCGCCAGGATGTAGCACCGTCAGGAGGAACACTGCCAACCCGATCATAGCGCCGTCTAAGATCATAAAGTCAACCTCGTCGTTCCAAAGCTTGCCGCTGAAACCACCCCAGAGCTCTGCCACACGATATATGGACCGTACGACGATGGCGGCAGTCGCCACCAGTAAGCCGGCATTGAAAGCGTAAAAAACATTTCGCTGCCGGGTGTAGACCTACAGATTCAAGGTCAGTATGATTCTCGGATGAAGACGTTCGTCACAAAATCACCTTTGCTGGGTCATGCGTGGGTACTCCTCGAAGAACTCTCAACTGGAACCATGCCCAGAGACCAACGAATATGGCGAGACTGAGGGCTTGTAGCAGGAGCCCGGCAATCATGACGTTCACCCCTCCCTGATTGTCTTCACCGCTTTGTGTCTTCGACTCTGCCCACGCGCCTCCCACTGAGAAGTTAGGACCCTCGATCAGCAGTCTTTTCTCATGTGCTGGTTGGTTGTCTGATGTACGACTCACCGGCTTGAAGTATCAGCGAGAGAAAGTCCGAAGACATGAAGGCGATTGCTATCGTCCGAGGTCTGAAGTAAGAAAGGTGCTCGCCATAGACGACGATTATGCGACTGAGGCAAAGATAGATTGCAGCCGTAATAAAGACTGGCGCAATGGTAAGCGCGATCAGGTACCTGAGAGTCTGTCAGTCGTATTAATTGTGAGCCGTAGTAGGTTGCTTGCATGAGGAAAGATCCATTCGAGAACGGATCAGTATGAAGGCCAATTCTCGCCAAGTATCCCACAGCTTCTAGTAAGAGACCCATGATCATGCCTGCACCAAATCCCCAGGTCTTGTATTTCATGCAAAGCCATGTTTGTGGGATGATCAGAACGGCGAAGAAAGCAGCATAGAACAGATTGCCTGAGTATGTCGGTCGATACAGGAAGTAGGACTGTGCGAGACAGCATGTGTCTAGAGTGCAGTTGCTTTTAGGGATGTCGAGATTGCCTACAAACGTGAAAGAGCGGTTAGCTAAGTCTTGGACAAGACGATGAGCTCAACACCGACTACCAAACACAATGGCGAACGTAGACAGCACTTTTGAACTGCAGACTTGGCTTTGGGATTGACTTACAGCCAACGTAAGAAGCAGGGTATTGCTTCATTAATTCTGACATGGCTCTTGACGACTAGCTCTTCGTTAGTCTGCTATGAACTCGTCGGTGGTCAAAAGCTGAATCAAGTCGAGCGCGTTGTGCCAAGCACTGCGATTGTTCTTCAGACAAAGGGTTATGAAAGACTGTGCCAGAAATGCCTAGAGAACCACGAAGAGTGATAGCAATGGTACATCGAGAGTGTGTACGGCCGTTTTGTGACAAGAGTGCCGATCAAATAATGAATGTTGTCCATTGCCTGTTTTCATTGTCGTTGCAATTTTGCTGCAAAAGGCAGAAGTGCTTCGCATACGAGCTGCCGCTCTGAGAAAGTTGCCATTCCGCCAAGTGCAGGCCAGAAATGGCGAACAATCCACAGTGTAGCGATGCTCCAGTCTGCGCGAGCTTCATAATGCACAAGTCTTAGAGGTTCAGAGATGCAAGGCAGAAGACAGGGTGACTTCTCGTATGGCTGTGCTCTTGGAAAGTTGTCCATTCAGCCAAATGCCTTTAGCACTACTTGCAAGAAGTCGAGAGGCAGAAGCCCTCGAGTGTCAGTGGCCACGCCTGCTGCGGCATTCGAGCTGCGGTTTCCAGGGGTAATTGAGCCTTGTCGACGACTTGTGAGACGCGTAGGAGTGTGGCTGTCAACGCTCACGTTGCCAAATGAATGCGTGAGCACGGCGATCGCAGGCTCTCGTGTCTTCGTGACTTGTGATGGCGACCGCACGCATGAGGTGACACCTCTCCCAGGATGTGCAGTCATTCTTGACCGCGGCTAATGTTCGAAAGGAGCGAGGGAGGCCAAGTCCTCGAGAAGAATCTCGGAAGGCACGGGAGATGTCGATCGCCGACTCCGTCTTGGCAAGACGATGGACATCAACACCTCGACTTGCTGTCCTGGACATCGCTTTGACGATCCCAAACTGATTATTTTCCGCCCTTCGCGGAAGATGTAGCAATACGAAGACTCTGGTGTTCGCAGAGCTCAACGAAATCTCGGCGTGTATGACGAGCTTCTGATCGAAGTTTCTCTCGCCTGTTTGATGCCAAGTTTCAATCAAGTCCCTGAAGCGCAAACGACATCTCTCTTTTCAACCTCATTGAGTACAATCTCAATATGCCCTTTCCTTTTACACTTCCGACGACGAGCTCAGTCCTACTTTCAGACTATTTCGATAGTGTCACGCACCCGTCTTTACCACTATCGGCAACCACAAAGCGTAGCATTTTGAAAGATGCATTGAAGAAACACAAACGGCTATCGCCCCAAGCCAGGGCCGCTAACCTCCCGACGGTCCAGGATGCGGTCAATGGCTATCTTCCATACCTCCTAGCCTTGAACACTGGGTCAAGCTATCGGGACATTGGACCTGAAAAGCTAGATGTTGAGGTCAAGAAGCCGCTCGAAGTCGAATGGCGAAGCACTCTATCGGCCACCCTACCAGGCCGCGAGAGTGCTCGGCCTAAAATGACAGGACTGCATCATGAAGTTGCATTCACATTGTCGACTCTGGCTTACACGCACTCGCTGTTGGCACGCTCACAACTTCGGTCACTTTACGGCTCGGCTGTGCTGTCTGCAGAGCAGCGCACCGCGACCATTGGTACAAGCATGAAGCATTTGCTGGAAGCACATAGCGTTCATTCATATCTGCTTTCACTTCCTTCAATATCTGCTGCTAGAGATAGCCCTGTGGACATCCAAGCATCGACCATTTCTGCTCTGGCTTCTCTCGCCATGGCCGAAGCAACAATCATCGTTGTGGCAAAGGACGACCCATACATAGCTGCTGTGGCCGACAACAGGAATGAAAGCAACACAGACTGGATGTTCAAAGCACCTTCCATTCCGAAGGTACGCGCCCATCTCTTTGCGAGACTCTGCCTGGCTGCAGCAGAGCACGCGAATAGTGCGGTTGGTCTCTTAGCACGAAGTGGTGCTGGAAAAGTTGACGAGGATCTGGTGAAATATGCCGAAGACCTTCGACGTACAGCTAGAGGCAAAGCGGCGCGATTTCTCGCCATTGATGCAGAACTGTCAGGAAAGACTGGCGAAGGACTGGCTTGGCTTCGAGGCTCTAAGAAGGAGCTAGGTCTTGCTGTCGACCTCGAAGATGGTAAACGAAAAGGCTTCAAGGGACTAAAGCAGAGTTGGCAGGAACGTCGCGAAGACAAGAAGGTTGAGAAGGGTGGTGAATGGGGCATGGATGCTGGTCGTCTTGAGGAAGCGCGAGTGGTGGAGATGTTAGAGGCGAAATGGGACAAGGAGAACAGCACAATGAACGTGCAACTCGTGCCGCCCTTCGAACCTCTCCTTGCAAGCATGCCATCTGGACGAGAGTACCATACTGCTCAGCCTTTTACTCCTCCATCACTGGATACAGCGGCCTTGGCAAGCATGCGAGCACCGCCGGAGCCGGACGAAAAGGCATTTCGAGGAGAGGAAGCTGATAGTGGTGACGAAGAAGCGTACGGACGGACTAGCGAGCCTGTCGGTGCCTTTCCAGGCACATCAGGCGAATACGGACGTAGTGCGACTAGCAATAGCTACTACTGAACCTGCTTTATTTTATCTCGGATCGGATTGGAACTGTACTTTGGGATGCTATCTATCTTTACAGGAACTGCGAACAGCAGCTTGAGCTGAAGTGATCATTCACTGGGGTCCCTCAGAACTAGCTAAGCTGCCGGGTTTTAGCGACTGTAAACATCAATCAGCCACGGTGTCGTCTGCCGCTTCGATTCTGCGATCAGGCAGCGTTCTTGCCGAGTCCTCCAGAGTTCCAGACCGTTTGAGAAACAAGTGGTAGTAGGTAAACCCAAACAACATACCCATGAGATGTGCACTATGACCAATTCTCCTCTTAGGCTTTGCTTTGACAGTCAAATCTGCTGCTTTCGCCACAGATGGATATAGCTGGCCCAACAAGCCTAGAACATCCACAGTGACTTTCAAAGCCGCAACGAACCATGCCTTCATACGAAACTCCATTACAGAGAAGCTGATGGTCGTCCAGAATCTAGGCTCTGCGACCGAGACTATCGCCAAGAAGCCGCTGACAATGGCACTGGCCCCGGCCGCATATGGCAGCAAACCACGGGTCTCGGGCGTGTCCAATGGACTGCAAACAAGAGTCTGCAGCCAATTGCCAATCGCACCAAAGATGCTCGATCCGACGACAATGGCGCAAATATGCTTGATATCAAGGTCGGGAATCTGAGCGCAAGCCGGTGCAAGCGCCCAAAGGCCAAGCATATTGGTCGTGTAGTGTATGGGTTCCAGATGAAGAAAAGCATGTGTAACCAGCGTCCAGGGCTTTTCGAATTTACCAACTGTTTCGAAAGCGAAATGATCAAGCCATGGTGCCGCAAGGTCCTTGAATCGAGTTCGTGCCATTTCCATCAGTCGGTCGTCCTCAATGAACGATTTGACACTTTGAGCTGTTGACTGGCGAGGCTTGATGTAACTTCCAACCCAACCCTTGGACTGCTGTAAGGTCGCTGAGACAGCTTGCCTGAACAACCATTGGAACCCGATTAATGGTGGTAGATTGAGCACTGTTATGACTTTGAAGCATTTGTACACAGGGCTGACGATGGGCTTTGTTGGGGCGCCCGGGTTGTCTGAGACTTTTGAGGCATCTTTCCCAATTTCTGTATACCATCCGGTAGCCGGTTTAACGAGTTGCGCATGCCAATTAACGAACTGTCGAGGTGAGAACAAATCCATGGCCCGGCAAAACGAACGATTTCCAATTGACGGCCAGTGATGTCTTATATCGACGATGAGAGCCTTCCGCAGCCTCCCTAGGCAGCCGTAAAGCGTTGCAAAGATCCGTGATGATATGTAAATGGAGGCATACACTGGAACACGAACAGAGTTGCGTTTCGGCCCTGACCGCCCCTGATCCGCTGCAGGGTTGTGAGTTCAATGCCCCACCAGCCCCGCCATGGTCGAGATTGGAATGTGACAGCTCTGTTTCCTGTCACATCTGTGTCGATTAAAGCACTCCAGTCATGGCCTCTCACTCTCACTCCCACGAAGGAGCTTCACACTCACACGCAGCAGCAGACCATGGCCATACACACGAAGTCATGGACGGACCTGGATCCTTTCTTGGCCGAGAAATGCCCATCATTGAGGGTAGAGACTGGAAAGACCGAGCTTTCACAGTTGGTATTGGTGGGTATGTGCAAAGAAGAATGCAAAGCAGATAGTCAGCCTTGTCTTGAGAATTTGAGGCTGACTATCACGGCTCGTGAAGACCAGTAGGCTCCGGTAAGACTGCTCTGATGCTCGCACTCTGCCACGCACTTCGAGACAAATACAATATCGCCGCCGTAACCAACGATATCTTCACCCGTGAAGACTGCGAGTTCCTCACGCGGCATAAAGCCCTACCAGCTGAGCGTATACGAGCCATAGAGACCGGAGGATGTCCGCATGCAGCTGTACGAGAGGACATATCAGCGAATCTTGCTGCGCTTCAAGATCTCCAAAGAGAATTTGGGACAGAGATACTGCTCATAGAAAGTGGTGGAGATAACTTAGCTGCGAACTACTCACGAGAGCTGGCCGACTACATCATATATGTTATTGATGTCAGCGGTGGAGATAAGATACCAAGAAAAGGAGGGCCTGGAATCACCCAGAGCGATCTTCTCATTGTCAACAAGACAGACCTGGCGGAGCTGATTGGCGCCGACCTGAATGTCATGGACAGAGATGCAAGGAAGATCCGGTAAGTCATCCAAGGCAATCTCTCTAAGCAAAACTGACGTCTTGGCTAGCGAGGGAGGTCCAACCATCTTCGCCCAAGTCAAGAATGGCAAAGGCATGGACCATATTGTGGATTTGATTCTCAGCGCGTGGAGAAGTAGCGGGGCGGCTGCCGGAAGTGCATCGAATGGCAGCAAGTAACCAACGAGCAAGTTGCTGTAGATGGATGGTCTGTATAGCCCAGTGCGCAAACATAAACGCAATCCTGTCGATCTCAAGGAGCTTTAGGAAGATCCAATGTCACCAGCCACGGTCCATTGACTGGTTTGTAGCTGACATTCATGATCGCCGCATTGACCATTAGCGTTTCATTACCTCTCATGAGTGGTCGTTCACTGCTCGAGGAGACGTCAAGAAGGACTCCATGATTCACCTCAGCTTTGTCGAGATCGGGCTGAAGACGCTCGATCTGCTGACCGTTGCCTGCAACACCCGTCTTCCATGCACCGTTCTTCCAGTCATTGATTGTGCAGGCCTGGTCGCAGACAGCGTCTGCTTCTGGCGCCCACGCCACTCGCTCAGCGCCCCATCCTTCGTGGATGTGTCCAAAAACAGATAGGAGTGGTCGCGCTCGCATTATTGCTCGAAGAAGGTGGGGACAGCCAACGCGATCTCCGCTGATCGTCCAATCCAGACGTTGATATGGTGGGCCGTGTGTTATGGTTATATCGGCCGGCGCACCAATTTCTGACCGAAAAGAAGGTACAGGATACGGCGCGATGTTGATTGCATCAGAGAGACTCGTGGAAGGAGTGTTGAAGCGGTCTTCGCTGTGTTCGTATGGGAAACCCCAATCGCAAAACTCGGGTGTATAAGGCGATGCATAAATTTTGACTTGAGCTCCATTTGGCAGCTGAATGAGATGCGAGCCTTCGTCTAAAAAAGTCACTCCTTCCTGCTTTGCTCGTCCTTCAGGGCTGGTCCATAGCTGCCTAGCTTTGGTCGCTTGTTGATCGGCTTGTGAGATTGACTCGCCTTCGTCTAAATGGGTCCGCATATATTCATGATCCAGGGATAGATCATGGTTGCCTGCGATGACGAGTTTCACAGGCGCTTTAATGGTCTTGAGCATGTCCAGTGTATCGTGATATTCAGACAGGCCGCCCATCATCGTCAAATCACCAGCATGGATTAGAAGATCCGCTTCTGGTAGAGGTGCTTTGAAGGGCGGAACTGGAGGCCTCTTGGAGCCATCGCTTTTGTCGTGCTCAAGAGGAGCTGAATGAGTATCGGAGATGATCAGGATCCTAGTTTTGACAGTCGCTTGATGTCCATTTCTAGTGGCCATGATTGCGTTGCTCACAGCTGCGTGAACGGCGCACGAAATTTGTACATCGGATTTCAAGTCTATGCCTCAAGTAGCGCGTAAAGCAGAGTCTTTAAGTTTGATATGGACTAAGGTTGCGCAGGTAGGTAGCCATACCCACAAGAAGTCGCTCCGCAAGAGAGAGCCACAGCGATGGAGCGCAGAGGTTGACATAGCCAACATTGAAGAAGGCTGCTGCCGATTTGACTCAGGGTCATCAATTGACAAAGCCGGCCTCGGCACTCGGAAGCTCTCCGCGCGTTCCGCGTGCATGTGCTGCCTCGTGCCATGATGAGTTGTTTCGAATGACTTCAGATTGCATCCAAGCTTCTTTGCCTGTTTCCAAGTATCGTGACATAATGCCCTCACAAACTCCTACAACTCGATAGCCAAACCTCTCCACAGCCGTCGTTTGATCATAATGGCTGTGCTATCGCCACAACTGCGAAAGCAGTACAACGTCAGAACTCCCAAAGGCCGACAATTGCTACTCACGCAAAGCCTGGATGTCTTCCGAAATATCCTCCTCGCCCTATTCATAATACGATTGACTCGATCGACATGGTTACGACTGCGCGGCTATGGCATCTTCGGCTCCATTAAACAGCTGTACGGCGATGTCTACCGCAGACTATATGCACTTTTTCTGCGGCTGCCTTTCGTGCAGGCCAAAGTCCAGGCCGATGTGAAGAAAGCAATCACGGATTTGGAGAATAAGTTGGTGCCATCTGGTCCGGGTGTGATCAACTACAAAGCTCTGCCAGCTCAAGGATGGACGCCTGAGCAAGTACGCGCAGAGCTAGAGAAGCTCGGTGAGATGAAGCATACAAGATGGGAAGATGGAAGAGTCAGCGGTGCGGTGTATCATGGTGGAGACGAGCTCGCAGAGTTACAGAGCGACGCCTTCAAGCGCTTTGGCGTGAGCAATCCAATCCATCCAGATGTCTTTCCAGGCGTACGAAAGATGGAGGCAGAAGTTGTGGCCATGACCTTGGGCCTTTTCCATTCGCCGGATACAGGAGCAGGCGTGACAACCAGTGGAGGCACAGAGAGTATCTTGATGGCATGTCTAGCAGCAAGACAAAAGGCATACTTCGAGCGAGGCGTGACCGAGCCTGAGATGATCCTTCCAAACACTGCACACACTGCCTTCCGAAAAGCTTGCGATTACTTCAAGATCAAGATGCATCTGGTGCCGTGCCCAGAACCGAGCTATCGTGTCCACATAGTTTCTGTGAGCCGGCTCATCAATTCAAATACCGTACTGCTGGTCGGGTCTGCTCCGAACTTCCCTCATGGCATCGTTGACGACATCCCGGCTCTATCTCGCCTGGCCCTGAAACACAAGCTCCCACTACACGTGGACTGCTGTCTAGGGTCTTTCGTGATAGCGTTCCTCGCAAAGGCTGGGTTCCCGTCTCCTGACTTTGACTTCCGCGTCCCTGGAGTTACATCGATCAGTGTCGATACCCACAAGTATGGTTTCGCACCCAAAGGCAACAGTGTGGTACTCTATCGAACTGCAAAGCTTCGAAAGTACCAATACTATATATGCCCTGACTGGTCAGGCGGCGTCTACGCATCGCCAAACATTGCTGGTTCAAGACCAGGAGCATTAATTGCGGGTTGCTGGGCATCGCTGATGCGCATGGGCGAGGACGGCTATCTCGACACCTGCCTGAAGATTGTCAGTGCTGCGAAGCAGATTGAGGATGCCATTCGCACTTCAGACAAGCTTCGACACAGCATTCAAGTCATTGGCAAGCCCATGGTCTCGGTTGTTGCATTCAAAGCTGCTCCTAATCACAAATCGCAAAGTCTGCTGGTCGACATCTACGACATTGCTGATGGGATGTCTGCCAAGGGATGGCATCTAAACGCACTACAAGACCCACCTGCGATCCACGTTGCTGTTACCATACCAATCGTGAATGCAGCGGATCAGCTTGTCAAAGACCTAGAAGACGTAGTCGAAGCTTGCAAAGGACACGCAAGTGCCAAAAAGGGCGATGCAGCGGCACTGTATGGTGTCGCCGGCAGCATACCGGATAAGAGCATCGTGAGAGATCTCGCAAGTGGATTTCTAGACACTTTGTACAAGGCGTAGACGCCTCTGAGAGATGTCGATCATTTGCTACAAGACCCACAGGCAAACAAGTCGCTGAGTACGAACTTGGCAATTGCTGGCCATGTGTCTGGCGCATCTGCTGTGGATAGCGCAGGCTAAAAGAGGATGGCCTTAGCGTTACCTGAACCAGGCTAAGCCTTTGCAATCGCTTCTCAAGCTTTTGAGGCGTCCAACATCTCCACAGCTTCTGCAATCCTTCGAGCTCCTGCATTGTCGACGTCTGCTTTCTTCAAGCGCCCAGTCTTTGCTGTCGTAGAACTGTGGCAAGATTGAAAGATGCAGTATGGCTAAAGGTGCTTGAGCTGGCAAGATGCATCCCAGCGAATCCGTGCTAAATCACGCGACACCTGTGTTTTTGCGCCCAGCATGATGTTTGGGGGCCAAACAGCTGAAAGTTGATAGCGCTGCCAGAAGCACGACTGAACCGTGGCGCACCACGAAGGATCGCACTTGTCCTATATCCATTTCTGGAACACCTTTGCGAAAGAGTCGATTCGTTGATGCGGACTTGCCAGCGACTCGTGGCGTAAGGCCTCAAAGTGTGTTTTGCGATATTGGCACGCCTCGAGCACGCCTCACGCGGCCTCTCGACGTGATTACAATATCCACGTGCTTCAGCTGGATGATCGCCAGCACTGATAGTTTTAAGGCATACCAATTCTAGACACATTAAGTATTCGGGGCGTTGTGTGACGCTTCAGCCTCAAGCTGTGCCTTCTACTCAAAAGAGATCTTATATGCTTGGCTTCATACTACTCATCGCCTTGGTCTTGCTATTGACTTTCCTTCGACGGCAGCAAGGTCGCTAGAGCTCGTCAAGTGTTGCAGATAGACGCAAGATGGCGGAAGCACACAGCAGCCACCTACCTTTCTTCAAGAGCCCTTTGATGGCTCACGAACACTCCCGGACATCTTCCAACACAGAAGACAACAAGACCCCAAGTGTGCAGCCGTATCTTGAAGAAGAATCTGACGATCGAGCCTTCCACGACCATCCTCAGTTCCATCGACATGCTGAAGCTACCAATGCCGAGCTATTCTACGATCTGTTCTTCGTTGCCAACCTGACCGTCTTCACCAATGTTCATGAGGTACGAGACCAGCGCCGGAACAGTAGTCTTAGGCACAGATTAATAGTCTCCAGGTCAACGATAGTGATACGCTGAAGCAATACATCGGCTTCTTCTGCGTTTTGTGGTTTACTTGGTGAGTCAAGCGGCGACAGAACGCATGATGAGACAGCCGCCTAACATTACATCTTCTTTAGGTACCAGGTCGGCCTCTACGATGTTCGGTTCTCAACAGACTCAGTCTTCGAACGCACAGCAAAATACTGTCAATTCCTTGTAATGATGGGTTTCGCAATCATTGGACCAAAATTCAATGTCGGTCAACACATGCAGCCAGCAAGCGAAGACGACGCCGATGAGGAAGGACCTGCTCTGCCTTTCTTCAAGGCTTTGACGCTCGTGCTCATGGCTTCGCGCTTGGTTCTCGTGTTCCAATACATTGTGTCGCTGTGGTTCACCCGACACTACAAGCAGACCATTCTGCCGATGTGCCTCATGGCAGGAACGTACTTCATAGCCGCCATCATCTACCTTGGCATATTCTGGAGCTTCCACCCAGTCGAGGAAGGATCAGACCATACTTATGTCGCATGGTATGTGGTCGCTATTCTGGAAACCATCGTAGCCACGACCGTCTCCTCCATCTGGCGCAACATCAGCTTCAAGGGAACACACTTGATTCAGAGAATGAGTCTGCTCACCCTCATCATCCTTGGCGAAGGTGTAATGGGTCTCGCTGAAAAGGTAACCTTCCTCCCAACACCCAAACCATGAACAGACTAACCTCTCCTCCCAGTGCCAACGCATCGTCCACTCCGAAGGAGCCCTTTCCTTCACAGCCTCCACAGTCGGCAACATAATCTGCTCCGTAGCAATCTACTACTTCCTCTACATGCTCTACTTCGACTGGATAAACTCCGAATCCCACTTCGGAACAATCCGTCAACAAATCTGGTCATTCCTCCACTTTCCCCTACACCTCGCCTTAGTTTTGGCAGTCGAAGGCGTAGCCCAATGCGTAACCTGGCGAGCAGCAATCGTTCGAGGAAACGAATTTATAAACCAAATCAATACTTGGGCTACAATCGCCAACGAAACGAATCCGGACTGGAATGAGATTGCGAACCAGCTGAATGAGACAGTTCAGGATTTGGTGTATAAGTCTCTCCTTACGACGAGTTCTTTGAGTGAGACGAGCGAGATCTTGACGTATACTTATCCTAACGCGATCAACGCGACCCAAGTCGTTGCGAATGGCACCGCGGATCCTGATGCCGCTTGGGGTGCGGTTGAATGGTCTTATTACACGCTCTACAAAACGATCCTGAATATCGCCGGTTTCGCTGGGACGGAAAACAGTACCGAACTCAATCAACTTTCTGGTTCTATCGTCAACTTCTCGGATGAGAAATCTTCGGATGAGTCTTCGGATGCGTTAGTCAAAGCCGCAGGTGTCTTTGACTTGACGTTCGTGTACTTTTTCACAACTGTAGGGTTGGTTGTGATTTTATGTTGTTTGCTTGCGGCACTCAGTAAGAGGGAGAAGACTTGGATGCATTGGATCAGGTTGGGAGTCAGTGGATTGATTGGTTTGGCGTTGTGTTTGTTGAGTATCATGGATTTGACGGATGCCGGGGGCAATTTTGCTTTCTCGCCTTGGGTTTTGCCTTTGGTTGCGATTTGTTTGTTCATTGGTAAGTGGACTTCTTGCTCAGATTATTGGTGATTATGCTGACTCGTGACGCAGTTGTTATTCTGAACAGTGTGAAGCCGGCGGTACCTGTGCTGTCAAGGGTGGCCAGCAGGAAGAGTGTTTCGGTGTAGTGGAGGTGTGTTTGACGACTTGATGAGTTGATCGCGGTTCTCAAAGCTGTATACGCCTGCGCAGCTAGACCTTGCCATGGATATTCTACGCCTCTCTCCAGTCTGACATCTTGCGCTATCCAACGATGGCCTTCTACTCGCCTTTGCCAATCTATCCACTTCTAGCTTGCTCTTCCCAATTGCCCCTCAACAGCGCATCACCATAACAGTAGCATTTCCGAACAATACACAAAGCAGTGATTCTCGGCAATCCGTCATGATAGACCACGTTATGCAAACTAGCATTCGTGAATTTCGAGTTCTGCCGATCGAACTTTGGATTCTGGATCGGATCAAACGTCAATCCTTGCCCAGTTTTGATGGTGTCGGCGGTATGCACGAAAGGTGTACCGTCACTCTCACCTTCGAATGAGATCTCGTCGGTTCCGCACTCGGCGCACTTTGAACAGACCATGTAGTCCTCCGCCCTGAAGCTCTCTGAGTCCGACCGCCCGCTGACGGTGACACGGTGGACTTTGCCACCGGCTTTGTAGACTGGCGAGTTGTGTGGGATTGTTCGGTAGTGGTTCTCGTCGGGTGTCCAGAACGGGGTATCGGAAGCCCAGACGATTTGCGATTTGTGGATCATCTCGAGTGGCGTTTCTCTGTATTTAGGAAAGCGAATCGAGTTGAGAGGCGCGGTTGTTGGTGGCGGTTCGGATTCGAGTTCGGTCGTAGGTTGTGCATCTTGCATGATTCTGTCGACGTCTTGCTCAGTCGTGTCATCGTCTTCGTCCTCATTGTCTTCGTCATGGCGATTTGCAGCCATACGCGCATCGAATTCCGCACGCTGAGCAGGTGTGTGGCGGGCGTACTGCTTGCCGGGATGACACTTCTCGACTTCTGGGTTGTCGTAGCATCCAACGCAATAGTCGCTTTGAGCACAGTAAATGCACTGGTAGCTATCGACGTTCTCCTTAGTGATGTTGAGATCGCATCCATCGCAGAGCGTGTCGCCTGGAAAGCGTTAGTATTGAGTCGCCGCCACACGTTTCTGATACTCACCTGTCTTCGCGTCCTCAGGATCAACAGGAATCCTCTCTTCCTTGTCTTCTCCAAGCGCCTCGTTGGCACTTCGAATGCGATCTCGCAAGTTGTCCCATTTTTCCTCGGCGCCTTGCAGAGGTCCTTCCAGAACAGGTCTCCAGGCGGCCTCGCGACCCTTGCGATGTCTGTTCGACCAGCACGATTTCAAACTGTCAGAGTCTCGGCCATCTTTTAGCCCCATGTAGATGTGATGCTCCGCGAAGACGATATTGAAGATGACGGCGCGGCGCTCAGAATCTGACGGGTTTGGAAATTGCTCGAAGAGCAGTCGAACCACGATTCGTTCGTCTTCGCTGTAGTTTGGTGTGGCGCCCATCACGTCGGTGTTGCAAAAGTGAGCATTGCGAGATAATGCTATCTGTCCAACGAGTCACAGCTCGAAGTTGAGATTCTGTCGATTTTGGAGTTTGCTTCACTTTGCGAAGCTCAAAAGAGAATTGTTTGTTGATTAACATGACGCCGATTCGCGATGATGACCGAGCTTCAGCCGGGTTCTACCGTTTTCACATGCCTCTTGCTCTTTCACGCTCGCCCAGAAGTCATGGCTACAGGTTCTTTTTGCAACTGGAGGACGTCCTTCGATGACCGGAGCCTGTCACACGGAGCACGGATGGCCCTTTGGTAGATTTGCCTTTCGGCGTCTTGTTGGCTACAATAGAGAGTAGTGTACAGCCTTCATCCAAGATCTATACACAACAGCTTCCGCGAGTCCTTGCTCAATCGTCTCTGACTCTGCCACCTTGGCCCAGAGAGCTCGATCATGAACGCCCTTCGCTCGTAAAACTGGTAGAGCGGAATAATACATGCCATTTTTCGCCATCGAACATCAAGCACAAACTCGAGCCACGAATTGCACTCATAAAACTTCTCCAATGATCTTGCTCGCCTCTTTGTAGGTTGCCAGGAGCTTCTCGCATTTCTCACGTTCCTCCCTTACACCATCGTCCTCGTATAGAAGTTCCTCAAACAGAGCCTCGCGGTAAAGCTCAGACACCAGTCGATTTTGCACTACGTCTTTGGTAAAATTCACGAGCAGATGCATCACAGCTTTCGGGACCTGGTCGGCAATGGTTTCGCGAACAATGTTGAAGTAGTTGTTGATCAGTCGTCGAATAAGCTCGGTCTCGAGGGATTCGCGCTCGGTAAGGGCAGGCCCGGTAGGGTCATCCTGAGCAGCTATTAGCACGTGTACATTATTGATAATTAGCAGAAACTTACCAATGCGTTCTCTTCCTGCGCAAAGTCGTCACTGACAACAGGCTCAGGCTGCGGCAGAGGTCGTGTGTCACCTCTCCTAAAGCTTGCAGTGATGTTCGGCTCAATATTCTGGCTGACATGCCTGCTGGGACCTGTTCCTCCTAGAAATCCAGAACTCTGACCTGGCAGTGGGCCAGTCGTTGAGCCGTTCTCCTTTCCGAAGAAGTAGTTGAGGAATGAATCTCTGCCGCCACTCGGAGCGCCATTCGGCACACTCGTGGAGTGCGTAAGTCTGTGTCCATCTCTGCCCACGGCGGGACTCATGCTTCTGCTCTCCTTTGCCTTGGCAGCTGAGCGCAATGGCAGAACGCGACTGTGCTCCTCTTCGTCATCTTCCGGAGTCTCAGTGCCATTCACACCGTTCAGCTCCTTTCGTCTTCGCTCGTCTCGTTTTCGCTTCTCCTCAGCGGCTGCTTGCTTCTTCTCCTTCTCATGCTTGTCTTGCATGACACCACTCATGGCGGCTGCAGCGCCGAGGAAGTTCGGATGATTGGTGTTGATGTATGCGCGCTGTATCGAGATCAAGCTTTCCACGTATGAAGAGGTCGGTCCAAGACGTTCGCGCAACAAATCTGATATGACCTCGATCAATTTGCCTTGCAGTCGTGGATATCTTGCAAGCTCGTTCGAGTAGCATGTGTGACAGATCTTGATAAGTTCCTCGTACACGAGCTCGACACATCGTTGACTGGGAATTTCAAGAAGCTTGATTTGTGGCTTCACCAAAAGATCGAATGCCAATTCGGGCACGAATAATGAAGGCCGCGGACCAGTGGAGTTTCGTATCGCGGTGCGAATGTCAAGCGCGGTGAGGTTCTGAGTGGGGTCGATCAAGTCCAAGCTGTTGCCAAAAACAGAGTTGAAAATGTAGTATATCCGCGCACCACCACACAGCTCCTTGGTGCTGATCTCGGAAGATGTACCATCGATGGAGGAGATGAATGATGTTGCGAATCGGGTCATGAGCTGGAGTATCAATGATCCTCTGTGCTCCTTTCCAGTGAAGGTATCTGTGCCATATGATGCCAGCTCCTGCTGAGTCTGTCCCATCAAAGTGTTAAGTCGCGCCTTGATGTCGGGCAGTCTTTCTCGAATATGTCCCATCAGGGTTTGGCTGAGAGTCTTTGCCAAGAACTGTGTTCCACATCGTGAGGCGATGTTTCTGTACGCTGGGTGCATGCGGAAGAAGTCGCGCTCTGCCTGGAGAGCGTCTTCCATTGACTTGTTGCCCTGAATGTCTTGTTGCGACCTGTTGACCACACCAATGAATCCGAGCTTGAGTGGATAGACTCGTCCTGACAAAATGTCCAATGCGTTTGTGCCATGATCCATCAAATCCAGCTTGGTTAGAACACCGACAGTACGCTTGCCAGTTGGGTCGACCTGTCGCGCAAGCTTGAGGGCCTCAGAATTGACAAGATCCACATTTGCAGGCGACACGGCCAAGATGATGCTGTTGGGTTTCGCAATGTACTCAGAAATCAGGTTGCGCGTTTGCTTCTCGATATCTGTCGGTTGATCGCCAATTGGAACCTTGGTCAAACCAGGCAAATCGACCAGTGTAAGACTGAGCACACTTGGCGAATAGACCTTGAGGTTGATAGGTTGTCTGTTGATGCCCTTGTTGCTGCCTGCGATCCTGGTCGTCTCGTTCTCGATCTCCCTCTTCACCTCTTGAAAGTCGTAGAACTTGCGGCCAGGCATATGGCTGAACTCTCCCCACTCATTTTGTTTTTGCCCTGCAGCCGCGGCCGGTGTGTGAGGGACGTGTATTTCATGGTCGTCAGGCTTGTCGGCCTCGGATGGAATATTGATAAGTTGGAGAATGAGCGGTCTGCGCGTGACGATGCCACTGCCGCGAGGCAAGAAATCTCTGGCAACAATGTTTTCAAGCACAGACGACTTTCCAGAGGACTGCGATCCGACTACAACCTATGAGAAAGTCAGTTATGATCTGCACAAATATCATGCCTTCGCTTGCGCCATTCGAAGATATTCCATGAGGTGTATAGACGCACAATTTGCGGCAGATCGAGAGAATCGTTGCCGATGGTGTTGAAGACCAGATCCTGCAGCCGGTTGACCACGCTCAGCAGCTCTTCGCCGAGCGCAGCCATCGTGACGGCTCGGTCGTAGTTTGCGGGCTTGGTGTTGGTTTAAAAGCTATGCCAGACGTTGTTGGTCGATCTGGGAATGTTGTGTTGTTGTTGTTGCTGCTGCTATCGCGCTCGTCCTCCGCCTAGCCGGCTGCTATGCGCCTGTTTGATCAATATCCAGATTCTTTCAGTTCCAGCAGTCCTCAATATGCTTGATCTCCTGGCGGCGATGATATGGTGGAGTTCGTTGGCAGAGATGTTCCTGATGCAGAGGCAACGGGGTTGCGGCTTTCTCAACTCTCTCGCAGCAGAGCCAGGTTCTTGCACCTGGCTAAGCTAAACACCGATCCTATTTGGGTTAGCCTGTTGGGTACGTCACACGCGACACGTTCCAGCTTCATTCACATGCCACTCTGACTCTTAGCACACCTGATGAACTTTCATTCTATACCAGCAGCAGTCACCGGTTGCCCGGGCAGTATTATACCGCTATGGACTTGGCAAGCAGGACATTTGCGAAGCTTTCCAGTCTCAACATGGTTGAAAGTTCTGTGTGAGTATCAGCCTCTCAGGAGTCGACAGGCTTAACAGATCCCAACTTTGCAGACATCGAGGAGCACGAAGAATTTGAATTCAGAGCGACTAGCAATAGGCACTGTTCGATGGAATGCGATCAATACGAGAATCGACAGTCTCGCGGACTCGCCTCTGAAAATGCTCATGCTCTGTGATCACCACAATGCTTGGACGATGCTGTTGTGAAAAAGACTGACCACGCGCAGCCAAGGCCTGAATACCCTTGGAACTCAATGATAAAAATCGTTGCCAGCTAAGAAGACATATAGTACAGTCCAGTCAACATGGATGAAATGCAAACTCATGATCATCAGCCACCTCCTCCGATTGCCAGCTCAACTTGTCCTCCTTCAAATAATACCCGGGATAGTCTGGCCTTGAGTCTGTCCCTGTGGAGCCGACATAAGACTGTTGGCAGCGGGAGCAGCTGGTGTTGTGCCTCCACCAAGGCTCAGCATCTTCAAGACACTGTCCAGAGGCAGGCTGTCGACGAATGGAAGGCCACCCACAGCACGCTTGTTCTCGGCCGTCTTGTGGAAGATTGGAGCAGCGATTGCGCTACCGGCTACGAGAGCGATCAGGAGGGCGTTGAACTGCATTTTGAGCTTCGACTCCGTTAGTCTTGATCCCTTCTCCATCACACTCCCGAGCTTACAGGTTGATATTGCTGACGTGAAGATAAATGGATACTGGTGGTATGTCAAGGCTGTGAGGTCTTGAGTGCCTGAATCTAATGGTCAAAAGAGCGTGAGTATAGTTGGTGTTGTAAAGAACGACTGTCGGTGATCAGATGTGAAGTCAACAAGAAATTCGCGTGCTGACCCCCTTCTTCTTAAAGGCATCTGCTGCTTCTCCTCTCCGACTCTCCAAGATGTCGTGTTCCTCGGCGTGATCAAGCCCATGCCCATGGCGAATGGTAAATTATCGATGTCGATTGACCTGGATACCCTTGCCTGGAGCTCCTCTGTACGATAACGCGAAGTCCTTCGTGAAGTGCATCGCGTTATTGGCTAGCACCATTCGCGCCATTGATACCAGTACCGCCTCTCACATTGGCACCCAATTGCTACTCGAATCTAGTAGGTTTCAGGAGAGGCACGCAAACTTTGGCTCCGAATGGTTGTCTGGTTCGGAGGCCAAGAATCAGGCTGTCCCTTATCAAGCTTTCGGTGCAGCAAATCATCCTGGTTCAGTCCCCGTGCTCGATCACACAAGCTGGATCTACGCGTCTCCAACAAGGTGCAATTCGTGTCGCCATCCATGACTCTCCCTTCTGGCACAGGACTCAGAGCGCGAAGGAAACGTTCTGCAATAACGCGCTTCATCACAGCATATTTGAATTGCTTTCCGACACCCATGATCAGGTGGCGAATGAGGCTCGAGCATACGCTACACCATCTGGCCAGCATTCGGGGAACCCATCATGAATGAACAGCTCCGCTCTGCAGATCGAGCGGCGGTCGGCACGTTGCAGACAGTATTCTAGTCTCAAGCATCGAGCGCAGAGCGCCTGTATTGGTGCTTAAGACAGCATGTCTTCACAGAGCAATAAAGATCTGGGCAATTATGATTCATTGCCGCAGCTTTCCCGTAGCCAGGCCAAAGGCTGTACTTGTAGCCATGATTAAGTCAGCCAAATTCTGCCCTCCTGGCTGACTGCATGATATGTACCAAGGCTCGGACCCTGGCAGGGTCAAACCGATGAGCTCGATACCAGACCCTTCACCAGTTCGGCGGAGAATATAGTTATGCCGACGAGTGCAAGGCATTGACTACAGAGATGCTGTCAACAGCGCCTTCAAAACTGCCACATTGAACCTCTTCCACGGCATGACGGCCGAGAGAGCACGCTCGCATTGGTATCGTAATTGTCCGGTCCACAGATGGGAGCCAGCACCAAAGGCGAGGTAGACGTCTACTGGAGCTCGAGCCGATACATGCGATTCCGTAAATGCGATAGCCGAGCCCGTTCGAAGCCGTAGCAGGTGGTCACCAGCACAGAAACCAACCATTCGCACTGTACACAGCCTAAGTGTCGCCTTCGAAGTCGGAAACAGCTTGAGTACTTGGCATCGTTGGCGAGATAGACTTGTTGCCCTCCATCCTCCTACAGTATGCGCTCAGCGAAGCTTGGCACTGCTCGAAGACGCCGAAGACACCGGAAGTGCTAAGACTACCCCAACTTCAGAGTGCATTGTAGGCAACACATTGAGGAACACCCTATCTTTAGATTAAGAACCACTGGGACCTAACGTTGGCGCAGTAAACTAATCACGAACATCTAAGCTCAAAATCAGCCTCATCGGACAGCTTTGAATCAAAGCGAGCAACTTCTTATCAACATGGCAACAGAGACGACAACGCAAAGGATCGACAGCCACAACCATGCTTGCCTTCGAAAATCTATTGGAAGCAATAAACCTGGTATCCTGTACCCCTCATCGACGACAAAGCCTGCTTTCTCTCCAGAATGGATCAGAACCTCCCCATCTGGATATACAATATCGGAACATCTTTTGGGTGAACCACATCCCGAGCAGAGGCCTTTTCGTATCTTATGCATTGGAGCTGGAGCATCTGGTATCGACTTCTTACACCACGCCGTTACTCTTGACGCTTTCAGCGGACTAGACGTTGAAGTCTGCTGTTTTGAGAAGAACCAGGATGTAGGAGGGACGTGGCTGGAGAATCGTTATCCTGGTTGCGCATGCGACATTCCCAGCGTGAGCTACCAGTTCCCTTGGAAGCCTAACCCAAACTGGAAGAATTTCTATGCTGGTAGTAAAGAAATCTATGAGTACATTCGTGATATTGTGGACGAGGAAGGACTCGGACGATATATTCGATTAGACACTGAAGTGACGAGTGCAGTATGGGATGAACAGAAGTCGGTCTGGGTGGTAAGGTCGAAGAGTAAGACAGGCTGTGGCGATTATCTCGAGAGGGAGGAAGGTTTTCAATTCTTGATCAACGCAGCTGGGTTTCTGAACGCCTGGAAGGGGCCAGATCTACCCGGCCTTCACGACTTCACAGGAGAACTATACCACACGGCATCATACGACGACTCCATTAGCTTGGAAGGTAAACGTGTTGCGGTCATTGGCAGTGGAAGTTCCGGCGTGCAGACCGTAGCAGCGATCTACGACGACGTCAACGAACTCCATCATTGGGTACGCAGTCCAATATGGGTGACAGCAGGCTACGGCTCCAAGTATGCAGACGAGAAGGGCGAGAACTTCGAATGTAAGCGTGTACAGCGGTATGTAGAACAGTGTGGCTAACCAGCGCAGATTCAGAGCAGCAAAAGCAGCAGTGGTCCCAAGACAAGTCTGCATACTTGTCGTACCGCAAAATGGTCGATCGAGAGTTGAACATCCGCTTCAAATTTATCCTTCGCAACACTCAGGAGGCTGATGAAGCATTACGTGTAAGTCTTCTCGGAACATTTCTTCTTATGTCTAAGTCGACACTGTTCTGATTATTCACTGTAATTTAGTACTCCTGGACAGAGATGGCCCGACGGCTATCCTACAACGAGGAACTCATCTCACACATCATACCGACCAGCTTCAACGTCGGCTGCCGCAGGCCCACACCTGGCACAGGATACCTTGAGACCCTCGTGGCCCCGAAAACAAAAGTTTACTTCGAGACACCTCACAAGATCACACCCAATGGATTCAAGCAAACCGCCGAAGGACCCGAAGTGAAATGCGACGTAATCATCTGCGCCACCGGTTTCGATACTTCTTTCCGTCCTCTATTCCCCATCGTTGGCCTGAATGGTGCTAGCATCGGCGAAATGTGGAAAGATCACGCCCTAGGCTACATATCCACCGGTGTCGTGGACATGCCAAATTACTTCACCTACTTCGGCCCATATTCGCCTGTAGCTCAAGGAAGTCTATTACCAGTTGCAACAGCCCTGTCCAAGAACCTGATCCAAATCATCACGAAGATCAGAAAAGAACATATTCGACGTCTCTCTCCTAAGAAGACTGTTGTGGAACAATTCGGAGAACATGCTGTGACGTTTCATAAGCGGACTGCTTGGACGGATGATTGCAGAAGTTGGTTCAAACAGGGCAAAACTGATGCGAATCCAATTGTTTGGCCTGGGAGTCGGTTGCATTACTTTGATGTTTTGGAGAAGCCGGCGTTTGAGGATTATGAGATTGCGTATATCGGCGGACATAGATGGGGATGGTTGGGCAATGGATTTTCAAAGAGGGAGTTTGATCCTGATGGTGATATTACCTATTATTTAGACTAGATGGTAGTACATTCGACTGTACATCTTTTGGATTGTGTCCCTGAAGCTCTTCACGCTTCAAACTCACCTCCAAAAGTCTGCTATGCTTGCGCTCGAGAGCTGGTCTTGTTCTCACTTGGAGCTGACTTATCGGTTGACAGTCGCCAGTCGTGGCGTTAGCCATTCAGCCTCACTGCAACGACCAATCCCTCCCTAACAGCCAACAGGGCAACGCCGGCATCTTGGCTGTTAATCAAGACGCCGAACTCCTGTCCCATGCTTTCCCCGGACTTCCCCAGTTTCCACTCCACTTCACCTATACAAGCCTTACTCTAGATTGCATTAGTACCTCTTTCATGCACGAGATCTATAAGGCACGAACGACACCCATGTTCGCATCTTTAAGCGGATCATCATGACTTCAACAAAGAGTGGTGGCTACTTTGGCCTCGTCCTCCTTTCAACACTAGGATCCTTCACATACGGCTTCAATGCATCAATAATGGGAACGGTCTTTGGACTCGCTTCGTTCTATACTTATTTCAATCTTGATACTACTGGGCCGGGTAAAGATCATGCGAATAACATCATCGCAGGTGAGTTCTACAGACCTTCACCTGGCGAAGAGTGTACTGACTTGACATAGCAACACAAGGTCTCTTCGCCGCCGGCGGAATCGTAGGATGCTGCATCGTCGCCTGGGCAGCCGATCGATTTGGTCGCAAGAGGATGATTCAAGTCATCACTTTGCTTTGTGTAATTTCCGCTGCGTTGCAGGCAGGCGCGGTTCATATCGCTATGCTCCTGGTTGGACGCTTTCTGAATGGCATGGGGTAAGGAAGAAGCTTTGTATTCACATCGTGATCATTGACATTGGGCAGGTCCGGCATGATCAATGTCATTGTTCCGTTACTGCAGTCAGAAATCGTGCCGGCTCACAATCGAGGACGAATGGTTGGATTTCATGGCTTCCTTCTTGTTAGCGGATACGTAGGTTTCATCGAGAGTGCTTCGATATTTGGAAGCTGACTCGAGTCCTGCTAGGCTGCTGCTGGCTGGACCGGACTTGGTTGTTACTTCGAGAAGAATCCTCAGATCCAATGGCGGCTTTGTCTTGCGCTCCAAAGTGAGTATTCTTACGCCGCTCACGACGGATGAATGTTGATCTAGTCGGTCAGTAACGGCACCATTACTTCTTTTCCTGGGTAGTCCGATGCTGTTAGAATCGCCTCGCTGGTTGATCCAACAGAAGAGAGAGGAGCAGGCGAAGATTGTCTTGCGAAAGCTTCGCTATGGGAGCGCTGGTGGTAGAGATCTGATGGGACTCGAAGACGAGACCGTTCGAGCTGACTACCATGCCATTCATGCTCAGCTGCAGGTCGACAATAGCCTTTCGAAGAGTCTCTGGGCGTCATTCAAGGATCCTGTCGATCGCAAGCGATGGCTGAGCGGTCTTTTTGTACAGTGAGTCATTGACGACACCAAATGAGGACCTGCTAACGTTGACGCAGGTGCCTGGCGCAGTCAACAGGCGTTCTGGTCATCAACAACTACCAGGCAAGTGGCAGATTCCTACAGTACAGCCCGTTGTGAATGAAGTACTGACTGAGCCAGGTGCTTTTGTACAATGGCCTAGGCTTGTACAACTACCTCCCTTTGCTTTTATATGCAGTCTATGCCTCCTGGGCAGCAGTTCTCAATCTCGGAGGAGCCATGATAGTAGACTGGGCAGGACGCATAAACATGCTTTCCATCGGTTTGGTGCGTGTTTCGTGGCTGCTCAATTAACGTCCCACAAAACTGACCAAAGCTGTCTTTCTAGGTTGGATGTGCACTATCTGTCGCGTGCGAGACCGCAATGGTTGCAGAATTCTCTGGAACGTCGAACAAAGTCGGCAATGGATTTGGCGTCTTCTTCCTCTTTGTTTTCGTGACGTTCTATGCAACCTGCATCGACCCTATTAGCTATGTGTACTGCTCCGAGATCTTTCCCACGCATATGCGCGCACGAGGAGTCGGACTCTCGGTTGTTGGCTTATTCTCGATGACTCTGAGTAAGTGGACTTGTGGTATTCATGGCCGCCACCGGTACTTGCTAACACGCTTTTCTAAGTATACACCCAATCTGCGCCTGTGGCCTTTGCTGAAGTCGGCTGGAAGTTCTATCTGGTGTTTGTCATCGTTCCTTTGGTCGGTGTTCCGGTGCTGTATTTTGGTTTGCCGGAGACGAAAGGGTTGTCGTTGGAAGAGGTCGGCATCCTGTTTGGTGATCTGCCTGCTACAGAAATCACCTCAGAGGAGAAGGACGCCGGTGTAGAAACCAGAATTGAGGCCAAGGGCTACAACGTTCACCAATCCGGTGCATCGTGATTGAGGATGGGACCATGTGCAGATGCGTGATAGGACTTGTTCATATTGGCCTGCTCCCTTGGATGCAGATATCGTAAGTTTATTGTCTAGATGTCAGCATCTAAAATCTTCTTGATTTCAAGAGATGCAGCCTGTTTTCGCCGAGTGAAGCTTGCCGGGCCTTGAGGGCCTGGGTCATTGAGCAGGCTCGTGACTCTCCATCTCCCTTCAACGTCGCAGACTTCAAGAACTGTACCCGCTTTGTACTTTTCGGTCTCCTTGATCAATGCTAGCATGGCCCTGGCAACTTCTTCAGGTGGAAGTAAGAAATCTTCGTCGGGTTCGATGAAACGCATTGCTTCTGGATGCTCGGTAAACAATGGTGTCTTTACCGTACTATCGACATTTATGAGCAGAATGCGCAGTGAAGTGATTGCAACATTGTACATACCCTGGGGCTACGGCAACAACGCGAATGCCAGCCAAGTCGTACAATCCAGCCATGCCACGAACGAAGCTGTTAATGCCATGTTTACTGACAGTATAGAGCGGTGTGACCATAGTAGATCTTTGGCCGGCGATGCTTGAGATACATGCTATTGTGCCTGGTTTTCCGGCTTTGAGCATTCGTCGGATTGCAATCCTAGAGATTTTGATGGGGTGCACCAAGTTGATATCCAAGATTTTATAGCCATCGCCTTCATCATTGTCATCCCAGAAGCTCATGGTCGAGGGCTCGTAGACCCCAGCACCGGGCACTACGACGTCAGGACATGTTCCAAACTCGCGCTCACAGCGATCGAAGACTGCCTCCAGCTGCTGCCGCTTGGTGACATCTGTCTCTTGGAACACTATGCGTTGGGTGAGTCCGGACGCGTCCTGTGCCTTGAGCGAGCCAAGCCATGTTGCTGCGCGCGTATGAAGTCGCAGGTCAGCGATGATGACGCTATATCCTTCGCTATGTATGAGTTGTGTGAAGGCAAGTCCGATGCCAGATCCTCCACCTGTGACGATGGCAACAGGAGTACTCATAGTAGGTGCCAAAAGTATTTGCACATGGACATATCAGTCAGTTGAAGTTCTGAATTGACATTTGGAACTTCGTCCAGCGATCCCATACTGATGATAATGATGGTCTTCATGCATCCAGAGAATACGCTTCCGAGGTTATGCTTGAGGGCCTGACGTGATTGTTCTTTGCAACAAGTCGCCGAAACAGCTGCGACATTTGTCATTCACTCAACCTGACTTCTTGGCAGACGCGTCTCTTCGATGGCGCGCTTCTCAGCCAACTTCCTTCCATATACGCGTCTGGTACAGAATTTCATACACCTGGCTCATTCGAAGGCTGAGCCTAGTCCGAGCGAGTCTGGACGCGTGATCACGGCATCTAGGATGCACCAATTGCGACCCCTCTCAAGAAGATGCCGGGATGTAGGCATGATTTCATTCCTGCGAATGGTTCCTTAAACTTGACCTGTACACGGCTCCTTGCGAGAGTGCACGAACGGCGAAAGGCACAATTGGTCTGAGTATGGCTGTATCCGCTCAGGAGTATTCATTCCCACAATTTGACGATCTTCCACTCGTTCCCGGCCAACCACAAGGCTGCCTCTGGGGTTTCTTCGATCGAGATGGCAACACTGACGAGTTGGGCAGTGCGTCTAGGCTCTTGAGTGCGCGTTTGTGGCTCATTCGCTGATGTGGCGTCGCATATAGCCCTCAATCTGCTCACTCCAGAAGTGGTGCGCCAGGCTGTCGCTGAGGTCAAGACAGGCCGCCACATCCAGCTCGACTGGTCACTGGATAATCTCACGAATCCAGGTTTCGGGCGTATACCCTTGAATCACAGAATCAAAGATCTACAAGAACATGGATTCGTCGCTCTTGATGATGAAATCACCATCAATACACAGACCGGCTCACAGTGGGACAGTTTGAAGCATGTGAGGGTGACACATCTCACCGATGAGCAGGGCAGGAATATTGATCAGTGTCTAGTTTGGGCTTCAGAAACACGAGATGTACTACAATGGCCTTGCACACAAAGACGCCATAAGCACGAAGAGAAATGGCATCCACAGTAAGTTTCTCGGACCCCATACTTAGTCTATAGAGCTGATTGCTTGCCAGACATGTGCGATAGAGGAGGTATCGTAGGACGAGGAGTTCTGGTTGATGTGCGTACTTCGATGCCTGGTAGAACTCAAGTGCCTTAAATGTATGCTGACTTGTCGACGACAATAGTGGGTTTGTCTGCTATGCTACACGATTCCAAATCTCTACTGACTTTTGCTTCGTCTCAAGCTCCGCTGGTGGCTGGTTCAGAATCCGGGCAAGACGCCTCCATCCGCCGTCAGTAGACACGCTATCCCGTGCTCCGAGTTGGACGAGGTTCTCAGGTTTCAAGGCACGGTCTGTCGCCAGGGTGACATTCTGATCGTGAGGACGGGATTTGTGAAATGGCACAAGTAAGTGCTGCTTCGTACGACATGTAAACCAGCAGTGCAAATACTAACGTAACGATCGTCAACAAGTGAGAGCGACACTTCTGTCAGAGTGAAGGGTTGCAGTCCCCCTCACAAGATGATTGGAGTTGAGAACTCAATGTCAACGGTACGATGGCTATACGATAAGCACTTTTCAGCCGTTGCCGGAGATACCATGGGCTTCGAAGCATGGCCTTATCCAGAAGATGTCTGTTTGCACGAATGGCTCCTATGTCTCTGGGGTACGCCAATTGGCGAGCTGTGGGACTTGGAGGATCTCGGACAAGAGTGCGAGCGCGAAAATCGATGGACGTTTATGGTGACCAGTGCACCGCTCAGAGTGCCAGGCGCTGTTGCTTCGCCGCCGAATGTGATCGCTGTTTTCTAAGCTACTCCGACGCTTAGGTCAGATGTGCTTGTAGCAAACATTCTTCGGCACAGATATCACATCTGACGCTGTCGAACGGCGTCGGTACAGATACGCGACATGGGTTCGCATAAAGCAAGAGCTGTCTCATTCACTGAATCACATGTCTACATCCAGGTTGACACGATCGTGCGTCCAATTGGTCACGAGTTCGATCCTATCGCCATACGGGATCTTACTGTCAGGACTGCGGCGTCTTGGTCTGCTCAAGCTACAAGTAAGACGCCGAGCTCTTTGCAATGCCCAAGACTGACCAGACCTTGGCGGGATCTGCTACGCATGTAGCTCATCAACGCGCCGAACGGTTTGGCCTGAATACATGAAGCGCTCGGTATATTAGCCGGATCACTATCAGTCAGCGTATAACGAACATTGCCAACAGTTGACGTCTTACAAGCCATTCAGCAAACATGGGATCAATCAACGTGGATCGTCCGGTTCGAATTGGTAACGCCATGGGAGCTGTCACTGATCTGCCTGACAACATGTCCACCCTTGCCAGACGTGATGATCTGGATTTCATTGTCGGAGATTGGATGTCTGAGTATAATATGGCGGCGCGAGGATCGATGAAAGTCATGGCAAGCCTGGAGAACCAGCAAACTTCTACTGATGCAGCTTACGAGGTCAACTTCCTGGAATTCATCGAGCCATGCCTAGCTGACATCGCTCGTAATGGGATCAAACTGGCTGTCAATGCAGGATGCAGCGATACAAAGAAGCTCTATGATGAAGTGTGTAGCTTGATCGAGAGCAACAAAGCTGAACTCAAAGTGGCTTGGATCGAAGGAGATGAAGTCCACGATGCAGTCTCAATGTGTCGCAAGGAAGGTGGCAAGTTTCTGAACATAACGACAGATAATCGTGGCCTGCGCTCGCAACTAATACTTAAGCTAACGCCGAGTAGGTCAATATCTCGATACCTGGGATTTCGAGCCGATATATTCGCAATGCTATTTGGGTTGCTGGGGTATTGTAGAAGCACTACGTGCCGGCGCTGACATTGTCATTTGTGGCCGAGTAGCAGACGCTGCTCCCACAATGGCTGCGGCCGCATACTGGCACAATTGGACCAGAACATCATATGCGGAATTAGCACACGCGCTAGTGGCCGGACACATGATTGAATGTTCTTATTATGTTACCGGTGGCAATTTTTCCGGCTTCAAGTCATTGCCGGAGACTCGCTCGCCTCTTTTGAATCTCCCCATTGTTTCAATCAAGCCGGATGGTACTTTCCACATCGGCATGGACGACGTTGAAGGTAGAGGCGGCGAAGTATCACTTGGTACTTGTCGAGCTCAGCTGCTCTATGAATTGCAAGGGAAACGTTACTACAATTCTGACGTTGTTGCCATCGTTGATCAGATCAAGATGAAGCAGACTGGCCCAAATTCGGTATACATCTACAATATAGGCCACGAGAAACCGCCACCTACCACGAAAGTCGGTATTACAGCCAAAGGAGGGTATCAAGCAGAAGCTCACTACTTCATCGCCGGGCTGGATATTCGCGAGAAAGCTGCCATGCTAGAGAAGCAGCTTCGATACTGTCTTAACACTAATAGCTTCTCCAAGCTCACCTTCACCACTACAGGATCCTGCGCTCCTAGTCCCGACAGCCTGGATTCTGCGACTGTCGATTTCCGCATATTTGCTCAATCAAAGACACTCGAAGCCCTTAGTCCTGCTAACTTCCTGAAACCCTGTCTCAACATTGTCATGTCCACGTACCCAGGTGCGACTTTCGGGATGGAGCAGAGACACGGCTTGCCTAAACCTTACTTCGAGTACTTCGTCACCATCATACCACAATCGGTAGTAAAACACATAGCGCACGTTCCATTCTCGAAGATTCAGACGAAACTCGACATACCGGCCCCGACTGAGACCACGCCTTACATCTTAGAGCAGGAAATTGAGGAAGCGATAGATCCAGTGCCGCTACATTCTTTTGGACCCTCGACAAATGCTCCATTGGGGTATGTCGTGCACGCACGATCGGGGGACAAAGGCTCCGATGCCAATGTTGGATTCTTCGTCAATCACGAGGATGAGTGGCAATGGCTGAGATCCTTACTTTCGACATCATATCTGCGGACGCTGCTGCAAAACAGTTACACCGGGAACCGGATAGAGAGATTTGAGTTGCCACATCTTTATGGTGAGTATTCCGGCACACACCTTTTCAAATCTGCACTGACAGAAATGCTCGTTCAAGGCGTTCACTTCCTTCTCAAGAATCACCTGGATCGAGGAGTTGCCGCGACATCGATGTATGATGCATTGGGAAAAAATCTTGCAGAGTACCTGCGGGCAAAGCATGTTCAGATCCCGACCAAATTTCTGGCTCGCGGACGTGTCTAGGAGGTTCCCTGTGCTGGGTACTTCGTCAAGTACCTAGAGATAGATTTCTTCGCAGGAGGCGTCATTATATATGTAGTCAGACATGATGCATTTGCATTATCCATTCGGAACCTCAAGCCACTGAAAGAAGGTATCTTGATCGGCAATCAGGCCTCCGCCAGCCTCGTCGAAGGCAAAGATGTTTGGAATGAATTCGAAGTTCAGCCCATCCTCCCAGCTCGAATCAAACATATTGACGCCGGCATCGATCTCTTGGACAGTTTCGAGCTGGCCGAGCAGACTGCTATTTCGGAGCGGCCGTTCATGCTGCTCCAGGACATCGTGCATGGAGCCAGACACGAGAGAGGCGGGTGTGGTAGGCATGTCTCGGGCCAGGCTGCTTGGCTCAGCGACACTCTCCTCCGAGGACGAGATTTGGTTGCTGCCAGACTCTTTGAGTCGATTGTGGCTCAAAGATCGAGATCCGTGCCTGGGCGTGCTCTGCAGTCGATTCATGATGCTTTCGAACAACTTGAGCACCCAACCACCAACTGGCCATGATTCTTGCAAAGCCGCCAGGCCCATCATGCACATGTTCGCTCTTGCTTCAGCCAGCTGACGTGGCAGCGCCTGCGATGTGCAGATCACATAGACATGCATAGCCAAAGCGTTGAAGAGGGCCATGATGCTGAAAGTTTGAATATGAGCTGGGGCCTATCATCACGGCGCAGTCGTCGCTCGGACTTACGTATGGACCTGGCAGACTCTGATCATCGATGCTGAAAGCAAGTCTTCGGTTGCTCGCGTAATATCGTTGGCCGCCGATACTGCTTTCCTAGTATTGCCCCAAGTGCTCGGCCGGTCCTGGCCTATCTTTGTGCAGGGTGTTCGACATAGCAACACTGTCGCGTACCTGCTGAGTTGTGAGCGTCAAGCTAAACCATGTCTGCATCAAGTCTGATCGGAGGCAGTGCTATACCAATACGACATGCCTAACATCGCGGCCCAAAAGCCTGATCGAGTTGCGGAGTCGACGCCAGTGTACGTCAGTGCGGGTGGAATGTTCGATACGAAATCTGCCAACGCAGTCTCGAGGCTGAGACTACTATCCGATGCTGCATTGGAATTCGAACACGCGTATCTCGTATCAATGATACGAGCCACTAGATGAGCAACATTCAGCATTGTCTCGATAAAATGCGCGACCAAGGGACGTTGTACCAATGATACAGAGTTTTGCCATTTCTATAAAGTATAACGGCGCATCCTGGGTCGTACCTTCGACATGATGAGACAGTTCGTGTGCGGTAGGCAGATCGACATCACAGTCTCCTTGCCATGCAATCTTTGGCCTTCCAATGGATGCGGAGATGAGCACATCTCGAATCTATTTGGCAGCACTGTCAGCATGAAGGCTGACAATTCTAGGTGCCTCACCTACACGAAGACACCACCAGATGCGTTTCCACATGCTAGCCTTCACATGATCAAGATTTGACGTCGTCGTACTATTCACTGGCCGTCAGCTGATTATATTCGGTGGACGTTTCGAGCCCTACTTTCTATGCAGTCCCTGGCTCTGGGCCAATATGATGGCAGTGCCCATCCAGAATTTGCTGTCTTTCATCTCGTTCGGCCCGCCCCACCAGAAGCTCATGAGAAATACACCTCTTATGGTATCCAATGCATCTGGCTCTGCATCATTGTCATATATGCAACGAGCACATTTATAAAAGACCGTCCTTGCTTGCTGATGGCTAGTGTAGCCAGCAGCTTCCAGCGTCTCATCGTCACATAGTGTGACCGCAATCATTAGCATAGCTGACCAGACAAGTTGTGATTGCTGTTGTGCAGTGGAGACGTCTGAAATCAATGATCTTTCCACGATAGGGTAGGCAGGATGAAAGTGATCGATGTAAAGTTTTAGTAGCTGCTGTGCGAGGACCTGCGATGGCGGATGGTAGAGACCGTGCTTCTTCAGAAGTTCTATTTGGTTTGCGACAGCACTCGTAGATCTGGTAGCTTTTCGAGACTGCTGGCGTGAGATGCTGGTGACAGGGAAGTGTAGTCGCTTTGAGTAGCCTGGTGATTTGCTGAGAAACGGCGCGAGAACATCCTGCACAACGTATGTCAAGCTAAAAGTCTCACCGAGAAACATGAGGTCACCTTTGTGCGGTCGAGGTTGCTCGTCAGCATTTACGCTCGACTCCGCTATCTGTGCATATAGAGATTCGGGAGTAGGCTCTGATGGAGATACGGTGCCAGATTGTGCCCTGTTGCCGGTCGAAGTCGGCACAATGAAGTCGACAACATTCTCAGAATTGAGAATAGTCTTCGACGGATGATATTCACGTTCCGCAATGGTAGAGTCGTCTACCGACTGAGGACATGCAGGAGTCCTGTCGCTGGCGGAGACCGTACGTTTCTTTCGGGGATACCTGCGCGCCAATCAGTGACTGGTGCGCACATTGAGAACCATTGAACCAACTTTCCGCGCCGAGATTCGATTGGTACACACTCCAGCCCGTTATTGGCGCACCCAGTGCAGGGTGTGTGCTTCGTTGCGTTGCACCTGGTCTTCTTGGCATGACAGCGATGGCACGCGACACGTGCTCGGTCTCTCTGCGGACTTTCCATTGCTGTCGCTCTACTCATGAGAGTACTGATCCTGCTAGTTCTCCTGAGCAGTGGACACATCTTGACAAGCCGCAGCCGGCATTTAATGACAAGACCCCGCACAGTAACAGGCATTGGGATGATAAAGCCGAGGCCGGCGACTTCAACGCCATGTGGTATGCGGATCGGCTTCTCGATTTCGGCTGGTCGACAAGAGAGCAGGATTGATACATCCAGCGATGCCAAAACACTTGCAAATTGTAAGCGATCTCGCAAGAAAACTTGGTACAGAGACGCTTGATCTGCGGCTTTGAGTCATCCCTCCGAGCAGACCATCCCTCTTGCTTCTCATCATTCCCAGGTATTTCCTCACCAAAGCCCGTCCAGCCTCGGAAGCCTGTGCTCTGATCTGAAGACGAGTGACTACCGTCAGACTTGTACAGGAGGTGCTCTTCGGAACTAAGACGCTGAGGTTGAAGGACCGAGCTCCTGTATCCAGCTGCCCTTCTACTCAGGTCTTGCTTTGCTCGGCAACCCTTAGGCAGTACCTGCCTGTAGGGTATCTTGTGCTACGTTGTCTGGAGAACATTCCGAACATCCTACCAGCTTTATCAGACGCCCGTCAACCAGGGATCTTCCAGCAACTGCCGTGCCGTTCTGCGCTTCTCAGGTTGCCACTGAAGCATTGAGCGAACGAACGCCAGGAACTTTGTTTTACTGTCACCTTCCAGTTGTGTCAAACGGTCCTCGAGCGAGTCAGGCGAAAGTGGCGGGTTCGCTTTCCATTTTCCTGGGCTCGATGTTAGCTGGAGCGTTTGAGGGACCCTTAGAGCAGCAGATCGGAAGCAACTCACCTTCGTTGTCAAACACCCGTGAGAAATTGTTGCTGTTGAGGAGAAATTCTAGTGGCGGGTGGCCAAGCAAACCGACCATCTCACCAAGATGGACACGATTATTATGGTAGCCTTCTTCGTCATATCCATCAAACAGATGCTGCACCTGAATCATATCCCAAGCCTATGTTGGGCGTCAGAATGCGGTTTGTCGTGTAAGAGATTCTGCATGACTCACCACACACGCTGCGTTCCAAATATCTACCATGTGATCCCATTCCATCTGCAGCAATATCTCAGGCGCTTTGTAGACTTCGGGCTGTATCTCTTCGTAGCAGAATCTACTGCCAAATCGAGCCTCACCAAAGTCGCAAAGCACTGGCAGGCCGAAGGCATGCCTCTCAGGGTGTTTGAGTTTTCGAGATTGATATATAGTTCTTTCGTTATCGATGACTTTGCGAGTGGTAGGCGCTGTCTTCTCTTCTTCTTCGAAAGCCGTAAGCACACTGTTGTCCATAATTTGCAACATAATGTTCGAGAGCTTAATATCTGTGAACAAATCAGACTTGCGCTGGACCCTGCTGAGGGGAGGAGCGAACCGCAATGGGCGATTGAAGCTTCAGTGTGGAGGAAGTCAAGGCCTTGAAGCAAGCATTGCATAGAGTCCTTGACGAGTTCTTCCGGGAGAGGTCGCGCATTGCCATGTAGCCTCTGAAACTGGAACATGGTCGTATGTAAGGGCTCATATACTATACAGTAATGTCGAAATCCATTCAAACGATGGATGTAGAAGTCATCTAAGCTCTGGCGTATGTTGAAGCAACCGGGATGAGAGGTGCGAAGGCCTGATAGATGGCGATTGACTGTCTCCTCTCTGTTCGCCTGATCGGGAGAGGTTCGGACGTATACTTTGAGTGTCACGTATGAGGAATCACTAAGATTATGTCAGTACACAGATACGGCGAGGAAAGGAGGCGATGATCATGTACTTGAGATCACGACATAGCCAGACAGTGGATGTGATTCCATATCCGAGCTTGCCAAGCACAGAATAGCGGGCATTCAAGGTGTCACCGATGTGTATGGGATAGAAATGCTCGGGGTCATAACCTGGCAAGGTCTCTTCTTCTATGGGCTCTGAATGTGATGTTGTCGTTGATGTAGCCATATCGCGTCTGATTGTTTGTAATGGAAAATGAAGGGCGCGAGGAACAATCGATGATAGCGAAAACCTGTCGTTCTGATCTGATCGCAGCTGCCATCGTGACGAATAGCATGAAGCTCGAGGTAGGCGGCTCGCCAAACACCGTAGCATGACCTCTAGAGCGCCATTAGAAAAAAAATGTTGTTGAACTTTGGGAGGTAGAGGCGCCCGGAGGGTGAACTTCCGATGACGAGAGTAACTTAGTCAGCGCGTCAAGCGGCTAAATCTCGGGGAACAGGCTCGAGAACACAAGTGATGGAGGCACAGTAGAGCGAGTCGCCCAAGGACAGCACAGCCACGCTGTAGCTTCTGGAGCGGTTGGACCTGAGACATCCTTCTTTCTGTTGCGTTTCCACCAGCGCTTGGTCAATCATTTGACTCTGGAGACTACCATAGATAGAAACAACAAAGCACATTATATAGACTCGGTATGGCAAGCCAGATGGATGTTCAGTCCTCTCCAGCGATCTACATACCTTTATCAGCACACTGCAGATTCTTTCACCTTGATCATCATGTTGTCGGCTTCCCAGAAACGCCTCATCAGCTACGTTGGCAAGACAAAGCCATCTCAAATCACCAAGCCTGGTTGGGCGGGCAAGGCTGAGACCTTTTGCGAAAACTTCGAGAAAGAAGTGAGCGACAAGCACTTGCGCAACATTTCCTTGCTGACCATTGTTAGAATCCGGAAGTCAAGTCGGCTGAGATCAAGTAGGCGGAGACGAAATGCCAGCGAGCTTGACTTGTGGTAGAACTATCATCTGACCGTTGTGTAGGGGCTCGCAGCCGCACAAGTCCAGAGACGATCCATCGGATAAAGAAGACGTCATATCCATACGATTCTTTGACGCCAATGGCAAGAGGGTTGCAACGGGACATATGCACCAGGATGGGACGGGGAAAGTTGTACGATGGTAATATGTTTGCAAATCGCAGCCTGGTAGGCAACGGATTGATAGGAGCGGGCGATGTGGACAATGCGGGAGCTGCTTATCTGTCTGTCAAGTTTGTTAGCCATGTATGTAGTGACTGGAAGCGTGACTACGGTTGAACGTGTCGATTCCACGAGCTTGAAATACTTTCTCACGCTCTATACCTTGCTCACAATCTTTCCCGTCAGCAACGCATCGCGCCTCTCTCCTTTGACCATCTTGGGTATATCTGTTGTGGTAACTTCGTCGGCTTCTCCACTTCGGCCGCTTGAATTGCCACATCTGATGAGAGAGCGGGAGTGCCTGCGTTAGATTGAATACTCTCTCCGAGCAGCCCAACCTTCCTGCTTCTCATCAAATCCAGGTATTCCCTCACCAAAACCGGTCCAGCCCCGGAAGTCGTCCAGATACCTGACAGCCGCCTTCAGATAGAATCCGTCTTTCTCTCCCCATGTACTCTTGAACTCCTCGGGTGCTCGAACAGCCTTGTAGAAATGAACATCAAACTTGGCAGGATGTTGTCTTGCGGTTCTCCTGACCCACTCCCAATCTCGACCGCCTAGCTCCACATCCGTGATTCTGTCCGAGCGAATGGGAGGTCTTTGTTGACATACGTATATCGAGATCGCCAAAAGCCCGTACTCTCTCAAAATATTCGCTCGTCTGTTCTCAGGAATGTGGAGCCACATTGAACGGATCCCGTGGGCGACTGTCATCATGTGGAGGAGGAAGAAGTCGAATTCCTGCTGTTGATCGAAGGTCGTCAGAGCGAGCAAGGTCCCTAGATCGCAGATATGCTCAAGTTGCTGCAGCTGATCCGTCACTTCCCAGGCATTCCAATGCTCGATCACGGCGGGACCTTGCGTTTTCATGACCTTTTCCATCTCGACTATTCCGGGATACTGTGTCAAGTCGTCAAACCGAGAATCATGGTATACATGCTCCAGGACTTCGGCTAGTGATGTTGTTTTGTAAGTAGAAGTGTCCGGCTGCGGCTCGTCCATGAGAGGGTGGAAGTCGCTGTAGTCAGTGAATAGCAAGCTGAGGCCTTCGGATGCAATCTCCTTGCACTCGAAGTCGTAGGCGTATGCCAGATGGATGATCGGATGGCCCACTGTTATCTTGTCAGCGTCCATAGTCAAGCATAGAGGTCCCAAGACTCCATACATCCTCCGATCAAGCCATTCATCAACGGTCTGCCACCCTCGTACAGGTACCTTGCCACGACCTTCTTCCAGTCGCCATTCTCCTTCCGAAATTCTTCATCGAAGAAGTCTACAAAGGCAACAGTGAGTCTATCCAGAACACGTCAGTGGGTGCATCACTCTTATATGACCCGAGAGAAACACGGACTCTCGCTTGCCAAAGTATTCTCTTAGTCGGCTACCGTCAATCTGCTCTCCTCGAGCGAAGGTGTGATCAATCTTGACCAGTGTCTTCATGACTGTTTCGTAAGTCTTAGTCAAGAGAGCTGAATCTTGTCCGAGATCAAAACCCGAGCACAGAATCTGCATCATAGTCAGTCCTCCACTCTGAAGTTGAACAGATGCTGTCCGCAGTGTATTGGCGTACATGTGGCATGTGATCGTGAAGAACCATATAAGGCTCTCGAAGAGGAGCTGCGGCTCTATGGTGAGTCAAGAGAAGGTGCCGCAAGGTCTCTTGTCGTTCATCCTTGGGTGCTGTAAGATCGTACTTTTGTGTAGGCTGAAGCTTCGGGAGACGCTTGCTTGGCGGAAGATGGATCGTGCTTGTGTGCGGCGTGGTGACCATTGTTGCTGTTGTTGCCATTTTGGAGTCCCTCCACAGCTCACTCCGACAGTCTCAATGTATGGCCGCCTCTCTGCGGTGTTCAAGCACCTCTGTCTCTTAAGTGCTGTAAAGCGACCGGATATGAATCTCGATATCGAGACCCTTTGGACGGACGGGCATTTCGGGCTTTGCAAGTCTTGGAGACTCATCATTGACTTAATACTTGTGCTGAACTTGCCCAATGATCGGCGACGCCATGTATACACCAACTGGTTGTGAGGTTTTCAGTGCACGAAGCGTTGACTATTCGGAGCTGAGAGGCCGTAAGTTTTGAGGCAATTAACCGGATCCTTCAATAATCAAAGGATCCGCATTCGGATGGTCCGTCTTGATATACCACCAAGATTCCCTAGTAAGATGCATGTCGCAAAGTAAGCGCCGGCTTCAAGGCGTTGGGACGATGAATCTTGATTAATGAGGAGGAATCTATGAATGTGAATGGTGGCGGAAAGACGAAATACGTATCGGTTCTTCCGTATCAGCGGACTCGCTTCCGCGGGTGGAGTTGGTGGCGTGTGAGCTTTAATTGGCTGATCTGCTGGAAGTTCCGAGGCTCAGCCGCTTTCTCACGGCACTTCCTTACTATGGAGTGAGGGATCCTTGCCAAGGCTAAGTTAGGAGAAACATACTAAAACTAACTAAGTTAGTAATACTATTAATATTA